>JALIZH010026144.1:0-18602 GCA_030522465.1 Rhipicephalus appendiculatus
TTTTCTCTCCTGCGCAACGCTGCGATGAGCGCCAGCGTCAACGCCGCCGCCGGTGTAAGCGTCAGCGCCCGCTGCTTCACATCTACACATGGTTCCCTTTAGCGGAAGATGGTGTAATTTTTTATCTCTCCGCTCTCACTACCTCTCCCATAGCAACAGCTGCGGGCGCGCGCGCTTATCCTCGCCCCTAGCAACCGGAGCAGGTGGTGCGGGCGGAGTAGCGGAGAGTGAGTGGAGAGGAGGAGCCGGCTCTGGTGTGTGAGGGCGCTCGCATCGCGGAAGCTCGGCGGCGCTCCCGCGTGTGTGGAGAGTGTAGCAGAGGGTAGGTGCAGTGCTTCGCCGCTCCTTCTCTCGCCGTTCGCTCTCTCTCCTCCCTGCGCCCCACACTCCCAGTCCGCTCGCTCGCACGTATATATAAATGGAGTGAAGCGCGCGCGAAATGCATTCGCATTTCCTCACGATTCCCTTCTGGGAGGTGGGGGGCATTTTTAGCCTTCATGCCATAAAGTATGCCCTTCGGCAAGGAAAAGAGACCTCCCGGAAACTTATAGAGACCGCGTTCCAGCTTTAAAGGAAGTCCACTACAAAAAATCCGGCAGATCCCATGCACTGTGGGAATCGATGTAATGCGAAGCAGCCAACAAAGAGCAAATCATGCTGTACATAATATGCATGTGATTATTTACATGTTAGGACCTGTCATTTGTGTTCGTCATTGGACGCAACTGGACGCAAACGAACTGGACGGCAATCGCACCATGAGCGTGGCATGTAAAAGGCATTGTAGATGACATGCATGCCAAGATTTTCATGTTACCACCTGCCACTTATGTTCGCTGAATATTTTTTCCTCGAATCGCAGTTAGACGCGAGACCAATCTGCCTGCGTTTCGCATGCGTTCGCATTCTCGCGCTTTGCGCATCGTGCAGACGCCATCCGCGTTCCAGCGTTTATATTGAAGGAGACTTTGTCAATTCCAAAGTGTGTTCCTTGAACGCATGTGCCCACTGAGACGGGGTCGGCCAGAATGGCGCGTCTCCCTCCTTGCATGATTGGAGACGCTGGTCACAGCGACGCTACGCAAGCAAAGCGCGAGCGCTGTAGAGTCAAACGCGATCGGCGTCCGTGTGTGCACCTCGGCGCCCACCTGGCACCGTGCCAGGGCACGGCTAGAGGGACGGACGGACGGACGTGAGCATGAGACATTAAAGGCTTTCGCCTTAAAAATTTGGTGTATATCAAGGTAGCGAAACGGCCCCGAGGGTGTCATGAGCGTGGCATTCAAGTCATGTTGCGCATGACATGTCATGATTTCCATATTACCACTTGTCATTTATGCTCGTGATACAGTCACGTCACTCAAAACCTAATTCGGTGTATATCAAAGTAGCGAAACGGCCGCGAGCGTGCCATCAGCGTGGTATGCAAGTCATGTTGCACATGACATGTCATGATTTCCATATGACCACTGGGCATATATGTTCGTTACACAGTCAAGTCATGTTATACCAAATTTGGTGTATATCAAGCTAGCGAAACGGCCGTCAGGCGCGCCATGATCGTGGCATGTAAATCATGTTGTACATGACATGCAGGTCATGATTTTCATATTACCATCTGTCATTTATGTTGGTCATGCAGAAATGTCTTATCGTACCAATTTTTGGATATATCAAGTTAAGAAAACGGCCTCAGGAGCACTATGGCCATGGCGTGTAAATCATACTTTTCATGACAAGTTAGTCATGATTTTCATGATATGACCAGTTATTCATGTTTGTCGTACAGTCGTGTTATGCTATATCAATTTTGGTATAAATCCCATTAACGATACGGCCAGGACAGCACAAAGTCGTAGGCGGCTAGATAGATAGATAGATAGATAGATAGATAGATAGATAGATAGATAGATAGATAGATAGATAGATAGATAGATAGATAGATAGATAGATAGATAGATAGATAGATAGATAGATAGATAGATAGATAGATAGATAGATAGATAGATACGCTCAAAGTCGCCGAAGTTCGCTAAGAAATGCTTCGCATTTAAAACAATGAAGCTTCTGGAAGAGAAACTCTGAAAAAAATCTTATGTGGGCCCCTTCGCGATGACACAGCGGTCAGTTCGGTTGGGGTGAGCTCAGTTTGCCTTTTGTATTATCCGGTATAACAAAAAAAAGTCACAGTTTCACCGCAAGGGTGAAGCAATGAATGCGATAGGAAAAAATTGTAATGTTATACGAAGTGAGGCTGGTAGCTAACTCTTTTTGGATCCGATCTCACGCAACTCTAGAAAACGCTTGTTTAAGAGAATTCTCTTCGCGTTGAGAGCGCAGCACGTAGAAGGGTACGCCGGCCCGGCCGCCGAGAAGGGGAGATGAGAAGGGGAGATAAAGCGCGCGCCCGCGCCCGCGCTCGTAAAATCGAACGTCGCCCCCCCCCCCCCCTCCCCGCCCGCTGTCGGCCGCCGAGAAGGGGAGATAACGCGCGCGCCCCCGCTCGTAAAATCGAAGGTCGCTCGAGGGACCCCCCCCCCCCTCGCGTCTTTTCACGCTCACGAACGACGGGCGGGCCCGGTTATATATATACATATACATATACGGCAAATGACGCCGACGCCGACGCCGACGGCGAAAACCAGCCGCGAGTGTCCATATAATTGCTATCGCAATAAAAACTTTATCCTTTAGAAAGCACAGATGTGGAATACCCTCTCTACGTTCGGTTTTCGCATGATGCGGGTGACAACCTCGCTCAGCTGTATAATAAAGACGCAGCACGAACGACGTGTCCTGTATGCGTACGACAGTGGCATCACTACCGGAGCGTTGTGGGGCGCTTTTAGTGTTTTCTCGTCTGGCTAGTATTCTCGCAATTTAGAGTGCAGCATTTACGTGAACAATTGCTATCCTAGCCAGAGTGTATCTTTTGAGGAATCAAAATATGTTCTGGAGGAGGGCCAATTTTGTATTTCCTTTGTTTTATTACTATCCGCACAGCCACTTAACGATGAAAAATGACTTTTGGTTAATTACAATGGCAGATTTGGAGTGACCAACGAAATCTGCGAAAGTGCACTCGCCTCCGGCAGAGGGATACCAAAGGAAATCTTCCAAGAGAACAGAGGCGCTCGCGCGAGATGAAATGGCAGAATGCGTTGCGCACATCCGCTTCCTGAAACGCCCAGCATTTCTCGCGTTTCGCGCCATTTTTGCCTTCACGAGCGCGTGCGGAAAGAACTGGCGCGCTCTGGCCGCGCGTTGTGCAGGTCATATGGTATGCCACGCTTTGCGCACGTGCGAGGCGCTTTGGACTGTCATAAAGGGGTCTGCTACCGCAGCACCTACAAGTGGAAGATCTTCTGGTGTAGTGGCCCGCTCCTGCACCGCACGCACACCAACACCTATGTGGTCCTCCTCTCTAAATGCTCGTGCACGGTCGATTTCACCACTTTTCGGGGAGTCGAGAGCTGCTCCGTAGAGTAGATCTGTCGGCGACGCTGCTCCACACCTTCCAATGAAAAATAAAGGCGCACTCTCAATCTGCCAATGGAAGACTTGTTCCGCATGGAGCAGAAAAAGTACTACCTGACGTGCATCGAATCTGCCATTGGAACTCACTATCAATTTCAGTACACCCACCACCCAACGTTATTGTTTCCGTCTTAGTGTGCGTGCATCATAACAGTAGAAGATATGTTTGGGCGTTTTTTCGAATAAATAACTAGGGATCATTTTGAGTTTGAGTTGAATACACTGGCCCAAACAGCGGCCGGTCACCTAGCCCGTACCCGGGAAACTAAGGGCAGCAACCGATGGAGGTGCGGTTGCTGTTCGACGAAATGCCGAAGATCCTCCGCGGCCGCCGACGACGACAACGCGACGAGACCTGCGCAACACGACGCGAAGCAGACGAAGCCCTGCCGACGAAACCTCGCGGACCGAAGAAAACCTGACGACGCAGCATGGAAGCACCACAACATTTCGACGCAGCCGTGATCCGACGCCGCGAGCTAACCGCAACGCAAGGCGACGGACTAGTGACCTCGACGTTCTCATCGACGGTCACAACGTCACCGCTCTCGTCGACACTGGATGCCGACTATTCCGTCGTCAGTGGGCCATTCGCCACCAAGCTGAAGAAAGTAAAGACCGCTTGGAGTGGACCCGAAATCCGGACAGCTGGTGGTCACCTGATCACGCCAATTGGAGTCTGCACGGCGAGAGTCACCATCAATAACCGGACTTATCCTGCGAGCTTTGTTATCCTACAACACTGCTCATGGGATGTGATACTTGGAATGGACTTCCTAAGTGACCACGGTGCCGTCATCGACCTGAGGCCTGAGTCGATAACACTGACTTCAGAAAAAGCGTTGCCGCCCCACACGCCGCCGGAGAATCATGTCTTGAATGTAATAGAAGAGCAGGTCACCGTTCCGCCTCTTTCCAGCGTCGTCATTTCCGTCGGCACCGAAATACCCGCTAACCTTGAAGGCGTCGTCGAGGGCGATCAGCACCTGCTTGTGAACCATCAGATTTGCGTCGCAAGAGGCATCGCCGAGTTGCGCGATGGCAAAGGAAAGGTACTGCTGACAAACTTCAGCCACGAATATAGGCACCTCAACATTGGTACGACGGTCGCCTACATCGAGAAATTCGTGGACACCAGCAATGCCTTCGCCCTCTCCGATACTGCCGAACATTCTTCGACGAATCGAGGTCCCGAAACAGATTTCGACGTCAACCCCAGCCTCTCAAAGCAGAAACAAGAACCAGCTCAAAAATCTGCTCCTGCAATTCAAGGACTGCTTCTCATCGTCGTCAAGAATTCGACAGACCCCAGTCGCCAAACATCGTATCCTAACTGAAGAAAGTGCCCGACCAGTCCGTCAGAGCCCGTACCGAATTTCGACGCGAGAACGTGAAGCCGTAAAGAAGCAAGTCGACGAAATGCTACGCGACGACATAATCCAGCCGTCCAAGAGTCCCTGGGCCGTCTCCCGTGGTGTTGGTGAAGAAGGACGGGACGCTGCGTTTCTGCGTCGACTGTCGTCGCCTCAACAAGATCACGAAGAAGGACGTGTACCCCCTCCCACGGATAGACGACGCCCTGGATCGACTCCACAACGCGAAGTACTTTTCGTCGATGGACCGGAAGACGGGCTACTGGCAAATCGAAGTCGACGAGAGAGACAGAGAAAAGACTGCCTTTATAACACCAGACGGCCTGTTCGAGTTTAAGGTCATGCCTTTCGGTCTTTGCTCGGCCCCCGCGACCTTCCAACGCGTTATGGATACTGTACTGGCCGGCTTGAAGTGGCAGACTTGCCTTGTGTACTTGGACGACGTCGTTGTGTTTTCCTCGAACTTCGATGAACACCTGCGGCGCCTTGAAGCTGTACTTCAAGCAATCAAGACCTCCGGACTCACCCTCAAGCCAGAGAAGTGCCGCTTCGCGTACGAAGAACTTTTGTTCTTGGGCCACGTGATAAGCAAAGCCGGAGTACGCCCCGACCCGCAAAAGACAACCGCCATCGCTGCTTTCCCGCCACCCACCGACAAGAAGGCCGTGCGTCGATTTCTCTGCTTGTGTGCCTATTACAGGCGGTTCGTTAAAAACTTCGCCCGCATCGCCGAGCCTCTCACTAACCTCACCAGGACCGACGTCGAGTTCAAGTGGGAAACGCCGCAGGAGGAAGCATTTCAAGAACTAAAACGACGCCTGCAAACGCCTCCGTTACTTGCGCATTTCGACGAACACGCCGAAACAGAAGTGCACACCGACGCGAGCAGCGTAGGACTTCCAGTCCCTTTCCCTTAACCTTAACCCTTTATAACCCTTTCCAGTCCGTCCAGAGGACGGACGGACTGGAAAGGGTTATCAGTTATGCTAGCCGGTCGCTATCAAAGGCAGAGGCCAACTACTCCACAACAGAAAAGGAGTGCCTTGCCATCATCTGGGCTACATCAAAGTTTCGCCCCTACCTTTACGGCAGGCCCTTCAAAGTTGTGAGCGACCACCACGACCACCACGGCTAGCTAGCTTGAAAGACCCTTCTGGTCGCCTCGCACGGTGGAGCCTGAGACTTCAAGAATTCGACATTACCGTTCTTTACAAGTCCGGAAGAAAACACTCTGACGCCGACTGCCTTTCTCGTGCCCCCCGTGGACTCACCGACGCTGGACGACCAGGGATGATGACGGCTTCCTGGGGACCATAAGTGCCGACGACTTCGCCGAGCGACAGCGAACGGACCCGGAACTCGGGAGCCTTATCGAATACCTTGAGGGCAAGAGCGCCACTGTTCCGAAGGTATTCAAGAGAGGACTGGCGTCGTTCTTCCTGCGAAACTGAGTCCTCCTAAAGAAGAACTTCTCGCCCCTTCAAGCCAAACACCTTCGCGTCGGTTCCATCAGCAATGAGACCAGAAGTCCTCCAGGCCCTACAAGGACGATCCGACGGCTGGACATCTCGGTGTTTCGCGCACGATCGCAAGAGTACAGGAAAAGTACTACTGGCCGCGCCTTGCCGCCGATGTCCCCCGCTACGTAAGGACGTGCCGAGACTGTCAGCGACGGAAGAAACCGCCAACAAGACCAGCAGGCTTCCTTCAGCCGATCGAGCCTCCTCGGCGACCATTCCAGCAGATCGGGATGGACCTCCTGGGGCCGTTCCCAACGTCGACTTGCGGAAACAAATGGATCGTCGTAGCGACCGACTACCTCACCCGCTACGCCGAAACAAAAGCCCTGCCCAAAGGCAGTGCCGCCGAGGTAGCCAAGTTTTTCGTTGAGAACATCGTCCTTCGACACGGCGCCCCAGAGGTTCTCATCACCGACAGAGGCACGGCGTTTACGGCTGACCTAACCCAGGCGATCTTGGGATACAGCCACACAAGTCACCGCCGGACCACCGCGTACCACCCACAGACCAACGGCCTGACCGAGCGTCTAAATAAGACTATCGCCGACATTCTGGCCATGTACGTCGACGTCGAACACAAGACGTGGGACGCCATCCTTCCGTACGTGACCTTCGCATACAACACGGCCGTGCAAGAAACGACGCAGATGACGCCCTACATTTGGTCTACGGACGGAGCCCGGCAACGACGCTCGACGCCATGTTACCAAACGTGACCGACGAGGAAAACATCGACGTGACCGCCTACCTACAGCGCGCCGAAGAAGCACGACCACTCGCCCGCCTGCGGATCAAGAATCAGCAGACGACTGACAGCCGCCGCTACAATCTTCGACGACGCTTCGTGGAATACCAGCCCAGCGACCGCGTTTGGGTGTGGACGCCCATACAACGACGTGGACTTAGTAAAAAATTGGCCGCGTATCTGCGTGCTTCGCTGCAAATGTCGTCGAAAGACGATAGTCTTGTGCCGACTGCACTGCATGAGCGGCATGAGTACCACAATTTAATAGCTGGGCTAGCCGCTGGGCTCGTTTTTCGGACGTTTTCCGGGAGCGCTTAGACGGACGCCGGCGTTTCTCCGCTGAAATTTGGTCGTCGGTCCTTTCTCTGCGTTCTCTGATCATGTCTTGTAGAGTGGGTCGTATTTCATCAAGCCGCCATATATGTTTTGCCTTGCCTGAGACAGCGCTCTTCTACGATGAATCAGCCGCATCTGGCTGGCATTGATAAAACAGAAGAGGACGCCATCTACAGCGCTACCGGGGAACATCGGCTTGTGTTGAACAATGCTGCTGCCAGGTGGCAGCACCACAGCCAGCCACAGCGTCGAAGTTAAATCACTGGGCGGAGACTTGTTTTGTACACAGCAGCGCCGCGTAATAAACACTAGGATCTTTATAATTACGTATCTATAGATTTTGTTTTAAAGGAACACTGTGAATAGTACTAAGGTATTGATGTTGTGCCTCAGGTATGCGTAATATTTGATTTTTAATTGCCCGCGCTCACCCGTATGAACACATGCTTCTTGGTCAAGATTGGAGGTCGTAAGGCAGGGGGTTAAAGTTTGGCCAGCTAGCTGAATCGTGTGACGTGCCGACAAACAGAAAAACAGACAGACAGACCAAAATTTCTCCGTTTAGGTATCCCAAGAAAGACTATCGTCTTTAAAACTACTGCGACGATACTTCGGACCGTATAGGGTGCTTCGACGTCTCGGCACACTCGACTACGAGGTTGTCCCCGACGGCATTTCGAGCTCTCAACGGCGCCGTGCGCGACCTGAAGTCGTCCATGTCGTGCGCCTCAAGCCGTTTTACGCGCGGTAGTGAACCCGAGGACTGTACTTTTTTTTTTCATTGGACTTTCTTAGCTTGTGCGTATTGTTTATGCAACTTCCTTAATTTATTGTCGTTATTTATTGTTGCATGTATTTTTTCCCATGTGTTCGGTTGTAAGCATCGGAACGATGCTTTTTCAGAGGGGGGGCATTGCCACGCGGGTTTCTTTTACTGTATTCGGTTTCCGCCCTCAAAGAATCAGCAGTACTCGGCGCAGACCACGCCTTATTGTTCCAGAAGCTTCTCGGTTGTAGTAGATCGTTTTGTTAAGATTTCACGCAAGACGGTAGCACTCAAGATTATTCCAGAGCTTGCGCGACGACCTATGATAAGGCTAGAATGTTCGACGCGTGATCTATAAAAGCCGGCGCGTTCCAACGATGTGCAGTTGATCGACGGCCGACCGCTGTGTTCGCCGCTATCAGTGCCAGCGTGTATTGCTGTTATCTTACTTTCCGTTTACTGGCCACAAGTTCGGCCTAATAAACAGTTTAATCTTGGACATACCGACTGCTGCCTTCGTCGACGTCACGACCACGTGACAATATATATACACGCACGCTACGCACGCGCGAAATTAAGTACAGGGTGGTTGAACCCTACCCCCACAAAATATCAGCCGTACGACCCTGGTGAAAGTATTAATAAATTTAAGAAACTTATAACTACACCAAGTAAATTAATTTTTAATTAACCACGTTAGGTTTCTGGAAATTAGCGATCGTTATTTCAGTGGAGTGGGGATAAATGCATCACACGGAAACAAGCCTGTTCCATCATAAGTTGCGCTGCACTGTGTCGGAAAAGAACCAAGCTATTCTCCCGCAAGTCTACCGCTCCAAAAGCTGGAACAATCGCTTTTACAGCGAAAGCTGTTATGAGATCACAACAAGGGTCGTTTCTGCGCCGTAGTTGTCCGCCGCCGCCGCAGCCGGTGTCCGTAACCAATATCTCACGAAATAAGAAAAAAAACTAAATCAATAAAAAACACACCTATGACCGAATCGGAATCGAACCCGGGTCTTCTGCGTGGCAGCCCAGCACTCTACCACTGAGCTACGCCGCTTTTTTTTTTATTTATTGCAATGTTAATACATTATATACATATACACAGGTGCCACACATCATCCACCAGCTTGCGTGAGGCTGGCTGCATTCACTTATGCACTTTTAACTGTTTCAATGTATCTAATACACAAAGCATTTCTTCACTTGCCCCTCTGTGTTCCAGCACTGCTCTGAGCTTCGTAACCTGTTCAACAAAATAGGCATTAACCGAGCGCGCTTGGGGTTCAGCATTTCGTATATCCATACGTGATCTCCATATGCTATCAAGGCCTAGAAGCGTAAAGAGGTCATACGGGACACTATCTCCTCGAACAGGCAGAAAACGAATACCGTAGGCGTCAATTGGTAGCTCCTTCTTCAATGTTCTCTGTAGGACATCCCAATAAAACACAGCATCCCAACAGTCAATAAAAACATGTTCTACAGTTTCCGGTTTGTTACACAAAAGACAATTCACTCCCCACGGCACAAACATACCTCGTTCTTCAAGCCATGTTTTCACAGGTAGTGTGCCTGTGTGAAGTTTAAAGAAAAACGTTTTAACCCCAGGCGGAACTAACATCTTTATGACGCGTTTCAGGACATCGCTTCCCGATCCCTCCCCGTAAATGGTTCTGTACAACGGGGCTGGAAAAACTATGTCTATCCAGGTCTTTTCGTAGGACTGAGCTACGCCGCTGCTTGAAACTAAGGAGCAAACTGAGCCTATGCAGGCTTCATGTCGGGTAAGGAATCGCGTTAACGTGTGTTGTTAAGCGTTTTAGAACAGTAAAATAAGAACCAGGCGTCACACAAATCGAATTGCGTAACGAGTGGGTCGTTCAATGCTCCAACCCATTACAAAAGCCTCAGGCAAAATTCTTCATCGTCGTCAGCCCCAGCATCAACAAAGTGCACATATTGCGTTACAAGAGTGTAGCGGGTACCGCGTTTTTCCGAAGAATGACGAATAATGGCATAGTAGACGCTTCCCCACTACACAAAAAATTATGATTTATGGACGTAGTGGGTACCATGCAAGTGCGGTTGTTGTAGTTGTACCAAGAATGTTTAAAAAAGGCTCTATAAAGGCCACTCTCCCAGCTTTCGCTGTGGCTGTGCTGCGAGTTTCGCGCAGGCCTGGCGGTTTTTTTAGTTTCTCTTAAATTTCTTGCGAGCTCACGAAGCTAAATTGTCAGCGCGCCGCGTTTAATGAGAACAAAGCACCGCAGAGCCAACACAGGCATAAACACCGTACGTTTTTTTCATAATAAATATATTTGAGGTTTCACTACTACAGTTCACGCGGAAGAAACATACTACGTCAGTGACAGGGGCGTAGAGACAAATTTTTTCGGTGAGGTACACGTACACCCATCCTTGACGTATATTCGGGCGCGCGTTTGTGCCCGTGTATATACACACATGCGAAATAAAAAAAAAACATTGAAGGGAAGGATTACACCAAGTTGAGAATGGGTAGCACTACGACTTGCACAGAAAACAAGCATACGCGAAAAATACACGCACACACACAACACAACAAATTTCCTGAAGCGCTTGCTTATATAAACGAAACTCTGCTCCGCTCTTTGAGAAGCGCGAATATTGACAAGAATGCACACACGCTAAATAATGGTGCACTCACCGGGGACAATGAAGTCGTCGCGTGCGAAGTGATTAGAACAAACCACCATAGTGTCCTTCACCTTCTTTCCAATCCATAAGTTTCTGATCTACGCCGTTCTCCGCCGAGGGTTGTCTGCTGCATCCTTCTAGAAGTGATAGAACGATACGTTGCCACCTTTCCACCGCGATACCACGCATTGCGGCACACAGCAATGGTCTTTGAACATTGCTTTCTTCTTTTCGGGCTCGCGCATGCGGCATGGCGAAAATAAAGGAACTATGCGGCTGCTTCTAAGCGCGCGCAACGTGATAACGTATCTCCTTTCAAGGTTGACCCTGGTAGTGCCGTTTCTAGTCGCGGCCGCTAGGTGGGGAGCGCTCAGTTGGAATCGCGAATAGGAAAAGGAAACTAAATTCCCTGCTGTGGAATTTCAATATTAAGGCGAACGCCTTTAATGTCTCATGCTCACTTCCGTCCGGTGTCCGTCCGTCCGGTGGTGGTGGTGGTGTGCGTCCTGACCACCCTTACTGCGCATGCGCTAACCCTCCCCACGCACCTCCTCTCCTACGCTCCCCCCCCTCTCTCCTCGAGGCATCCCTCCTGCGGAATTTACACCTCCATTGCGCATGCGCGTCCCCTGACCCTCTCTCTCCTCTAGGCATCCCTCCCCGCGGCGTCCACACCCTCACTGCTCATGCGCGTCCCCTCCCCCATCTCTCTCCTCTTAGGCATCCCTCCCGCGGCGTTTCCACACCCAATGCGCATGCGTGTTCCCTCTCCCCTCTCCTACGCTCCCCCTCTCTCGCCTCGCAACGCCGACGCAGGCAGCGTCTGCAAGCGGGTTTCTTGATTGAAAAAACCGACTGCTCGCGCTGCACAACTGTTCAACGCCGACGCAGGCAGCGTCTGCTAGCGAGTTTCTTGATTGAAAAAATCGACTGCTCAAGCTGCACAACCGTTCACTGGCCACCCCGTATATATAGGCACTGGGGGTGCTATGCAGGATGGCCCGAGCTTCTCTGGCACACGAGTTTGCTCCGAGCTCACACTGCGGCGTCATGGCACAAAGACAGAGCGGAGCGCGTGATAGCAGCATTGACGAAAACGGCTACATGAACGAGCGTGGCGTCAAAAACGCAAGTGGGGCATCTGCGGCGGTAATCAAAGAAACACCGCGTGCGAACACGTCAGCGCCGCCACTCAGTCAACATTTCAACAGTGCAGCGACGTCAGCGTGATTGTCGCGCTATCTTTTTGCCAACTCAGCATTGCGCCTCCCACAGGCGTGTTCGTGGGCGTTCTTCCACTTTCGGGCATGTTCTTTCGTTCCACCCGCAGGACGGAAATTTCCACTCTAGAAGGCAACAAGGCTGCACACGCTGCTCTCTCGTGAAGCTCGTTTCGCTTCTATCAAATATGGCGGATAAAAATACGGACAGGTTGTCACCAGGGGCGCTCGCATCATTACGGCAACGCGGCTGCGAGTGGTACGTCGTGAGCGCGGTGAAATTGAATGCGAGACATCGCAGCCACGTGATGATATAACTTTTATTTCTTCGTGCGTTTGTGCACAGTCTGCGCGATAAAGCTGATAGATTAATCGTGCCACTCGCTGGCGTTGCGGCGTGAGCACTGCTCCATGGAAAGCGCAAACGCGCTGGGTGGACGTGATCTTCGCCGTGGGCGCCTGTCAATCAAACTGATTGACGCGTGAACTCGGGTACAAACTCGTTGATTCTGAGAAGGCCCCAGTTCAACTCGTGACTGTCATGGTGCCGGTGTGACTGTCAAGCGTTTCATGCGGTGGACGCTAAGCAGCAGCTTCTTTGCATATAAAATAATTTGGTCAGCCCTTACTACTTGTGCAAGGCTGGAGAGGAGCTTGTGATCACCTAGCTTGTTCCAGCGTTTTAAGTCGGTCGTCTACTCAGTCTGCTCGGTATACGCTTCGAAGTAAAGAGCGCATCAGCTCCGTCTTAATTTTGATTATACTAATTAGGCAGGACTTAATTACCATAATATCAAACAGTTTTGTCTTGATTGGTAAGGTTTTAATTTAAACGACAATAATTACCTCGGGTGCAATTAGCATGATCCTGATTAGTATGCAGCTAATTACCATAAACCTAATTCGCATGATCTTGATTAGCATCACATTATTAAGGTCTAATTAAACTGACTTTACTTAGCGTGCTTATAATTAACGTCGCGTTAATTAGTCTGGTATTAGTTAGCACGGTCATAGCATTACATGGCTTCATTAGCATGGTCTTAGTAAGGTATGGCTTCATTACCTCGATCTTAGCATGCCTTGGCTTAATTAGCTTGATCATAGCATCTCTTGACTTATTTAGCTAGGTGTACCGCTCAGCCACTTAGCTAATCAGCCGGGCGCACGTCCTCTGGCAGCGAGCACACCATGAAGGAACGAAGAGGGCGCGCGCCGGCCGAGCAACGCGCAAGAATGTGCAGGCCGACCATGATGATTGTACACGTGGCCTCGGGTTTAGCTACGGTCTCGATATTGTAAGGTGGTCGGCCGGAACTTATCTCAGAGGCCACCGTGCTAATTATTCTAAAGGATACTTAGTACAGACATTAAAAGCTTCAAAACGAATTTAAACAGTCCCTGCCATTAAAAAAAATACCCCCCACCTCCCCGAAGGGAATCGTGAGGAAATGCGAATGCATTTCGCGCGCGCTTCACTCCATTTATATATACGTGCGAGCGAGCGGACGGGAGAGTGGAGCGCAGGGAGGAGAGAGAGCGAACGGCGAGAGTAGGAGCGGCGAAGCACGGCACCTACCCTCTCCTACACTCTCTCCACACACGCGGGATCTCCGCCGAGCTCCCGCGATGCGAGCGCCCTCACACACCAGAGCGCGCTCCTCCTCTCCACTCACTCTCTGCTACTCCGCCCGCACCACCAGCTCCGGTTGCTAGGGGCGAGGATAAGCGCGCGCGCCCGCAGCTGTTGCTATGGGAGAGGGAGTGAGAGCGGAGAGATAACACCTGCCGGCGCATGGACACCTCCTCAACCTATCTACCTCCTCCTCCTCCGCGGAAAACGCCTGATGCCTGACATAGCCCGACTAAGAAATTCATTCGCATTTAAAATATCATCAGTAAACCTTTATGGCACTTTTACTGCATGGGTGCACTTCTGCACTCAGTGGAACGACAAACAAATAAAAGAAGATGCCTCTGGTTTGAAAACACCGCCCAATTTTGTCGACCGTCCTTGACGTGACGCGCGTTCCATCGTAACCAACGGAACGCTGCGCGCGCTGAAGGGTGGATCTGACCTTTTCGTACTGTTGGCTCGTTCAAAAGGGGGTGTCGCCAGAGCTCGGAAAGATCCCAAGTTTTGCCAAGCTCGGGCCATCCTTCATAGCGCCCTGGATCTTGACCAGCAAGGTAGAGCCGGTGGGAGATTTCTCCTGTGCGTTATCGAACGATAAAATTCGCAGCGTGAGCGTTAACTAAAAGCGGACTGCGAGTATCTGTATCTACTCCGAGTCTTCTGTCTTTCATTGCCCATTAGCAGCGATTGGCATGCTTCAGTAGGAAACACCAGGTCCATCACTGCGTGATTGCGCCTCCCTAAATTTCTCTCCTGCGCAACGCTGCGATGAGCGCCAGCGTCAACGCCGCCGCCAGTGTAAGCGTTAGCGCCCGCTGCTTCGCATCTACTCATGGTTCCCTTTAGCGGGAGATGGTGTAATTTTAAAGGCGAAAGCCTTTAATGTCTCATGCTCACGCCCGTCCGTCCGTCCGTCCGTCCGTCCGTCCGTCTGTCCCTCCGTCCGTCGGTCTGTCCGTCCGTCTGTCCATCCGAGCTCTGGCACGGAATCAGGTGGCCGCCGGGGTGCGCAAACGGACGGCGGTCATGTCGGACTCTACAGCGCTCGCGCTTTGCTTGCTTAGCGTCGCTATGCCCAGCCCTTGCAATCATTCTGACCGACGCCTTCTCAATGGACACATGCGTCGACGGAATATACTATCGAATTTACAAAGGGTCCGTCAATTTAAGCGCTGGAACGCGGAGGGCGCTTGCGCGATGCGCAAAGCGCGAGAAAATACTAACGCATGCGAACGGAGGAAGATTAGTCTCGCGTCTCGCTGCGATTCGCGGTAAAAAATTAAAAAAGAAAACACGCACACATTCGGTTTGTGTGTTATCCCAGTGAGAGTGTAAACGAAAAAAGACATGGCGTAGTCAGCGGAATGGCCACACGCTTTCGCCGAACACACTTTGGAATGTACAAAGTGTCCTTCAATTTTAAACGGCATCTCTCTTTCTTTTTCGTGTTTCCTGATATGCTCGTGTAACTAGCGTCCTGCTTATTGCACAATGATCGCAATGTACCGCCAGATTTCGGTCCTCATCTTTTATTTTTCGTTTTCACGACTTTGGTGCGGCCTACATAAAAAAAGCCGCCAGATCCCACGCACTGTGGGAATCGATGTATTGCGAAGCAGCCAGGAAGGAGCAAATCATGCTTTACATAATTTGCATGTCACGTTTTACATGTTACGACCTGTCATTTGTGTTCCTCATACAGTCACGTCGCGATATACCAATTTTGGTGTATTTCAAGCTAGCGAACTGGACGCAAGCGCACCATGAGCGTGACATGTAAATGGCATTGTAGATGACATGCATGCCAAGATTTTCATGTTACCACCTGCCACTTATGTTCGTTATACGGTCATGTAACTCAATACCATATTTGGTGTATATCAAGCTAACGAAACGACCGCGAGCGCGCCATGAGCGTGGAATGCAAGTCATGTCGCTCATGACATATCATGATTTCCATATTACCACTTGTCATTTATGTTCGTCATACAGTCATGTCACTCAATACCAGATTGGTGTATCTCAAGCTAACGAAATGGCCGCGAGCATGCCATGAGCGTGGCATGCAAGTCATGTCGCACATGACAAGTCATGATTTCCATATTACCACTTGTCATTTATGTTCGTCATACAGTCATGTCACTGAATACCAAATTTGGTGTATATCAAGCTAACGAAATGGCCGCGAGCGCGCCATGAGCGTGGCATGCAAGTCATGTCGCACATGACAAGTCATGATTTCCATATTACCACTTGTCATTTACGTTCGTCATACAGTCATGTCACTCATTACCAAAATAAAGCTAACGAAATGGCCGCGAGCGCGCTGTGAGCGTGGAATGCAAGTCATGTCGCTCATGAAGTCATGATTTTTATATCACCACTTGGTTATTTATGTTCGTCATACAGTCATGTCACTCAATCCCAAATTTGGTGTATATCAAGCTAACGAAACGGCCGCGAGCGCGCCATGAGCGTGGAATGTAAATCACACTTTTCATGACAACTTAGACATGATTTTCATGATATGACCAGCCGTTTATGTTCGTCATACAGTCATGTTATGACATACCAAATTTGGTAGAAATCCCATTAACGATACGGCCAGGAGAGCACAAAGTTGTAGGTGGCTAGATAGATAGATAGATAGATAGATAGATAGATAGATAGATAGATAGATAGATAGATAGATAGATAGATAGATAGATAGATAGATAGATAGATAGATAGATAGATAGATAGATAGATAGATAGATAGATAGATAGATAGATAGATAGATAGATAGATACGCTCAAAGTCGCCGAAGTTCGCTAAGAAATGCTTCGCATTTAAAATATTAAAGTTTGCGGATACATTTCACTCATCGCGAATACAAGCACAGTTTGCCCAACATCAGCGTATTGTGACACAGTCGACTGCGGAAATGGCAGCTCGTTAAAGAGAGCAATAGCAAACTCCTCAAGAAATCTGAAACAACCTTGAAGGCAGCAATGTATCCAAAGACGTCGACATCGTTATTACGGGGAAAGTTGCTCACAGCAGCTTGCGTTCTTGACACTGGCCTGAAATGAAAAGTGCACGACCACGAAAATGCGACCGGAAGAAAAATATTCCTCCTCGTCTTGGCTATGATTTTCGCAGTTGTAATCTTGACAACTTTTGTTTTTGTCGTTTATCGGGGAAGTTAATGGAAGCTGTCCGTTTGAATCTATCCTTGCGGAATTGCTGGCCCGTTTCTTCCCAGAAGTGATTTATTAAAACGAAAGGCTTCACGACACTTAAAACTCCACCAGGAAGACAGCACGAACTGTTTTTTCTTTGTTTCGTTTCTCGATGGAGCCCATAAGAAGACAACAGCGCTTTTCACCTTCTTTTATTTCCAGTCGCTGTCATACATCGACGTGAGCGCTTTGTCTATTCTTCCCCCTGTTCTGCGTTCTCTTGTATCCCTCTGCTATGTTTGCACTGCGTGTATAAGTTTTTCGTTTGGATACGCAACTTCGCTTGAGTAAGGATGGTGTTGTCATGTTTGGGAGACTCACCCCTTACCTGTGGCCCTTTCTGAAGCTCACCATTGGCTATATTCCATTGGCTACAATAGTAGTAAAAAAATCGCCTCAATTACATTGTGTGTACTGTAACCCTCAGTACGCATAATCAATACATGCTGAAAAGAATGGAAGAGGGACAATGATACTCTTATTTTACTCGTTCTTCATGCTTTAAGGTTATTTTATGGTTCACTTTGTTTGGATGCGCGTTTAGTCACTGACGCTATGTAATCTTAATGTAAGCGCCATCAGACGAATTCGACTTCGTGGGTTCGATTGGACTCTCGATGTATCTTACTACAGTAATGTCGCAAGATACATTGAAGCAACGCAGTCGCGATAATAGCTCCACCTTTGCCATTTCAAAGAAGTCGGAATGCCGTGTCGTCTTCTACAGAGAGTACATGAAAATGTGACCATCAGGGATTGTTTGTCGATGTAAGGTACACTATAGAAATGACAGTACGATGATTGTAATAGCACTGATGGTGATGACACGCTTGCTGAAAATAAACATGATTTTCAACCTAGTTTTGTAAATTATTTTCAATTTACACAATTTTTTCTCCTACCTGCAAAGCCCTCCTATCCCATTCCCCGCCCCCCGATTTTCTGTGCATCCCCCGCTGTGCGGGGTTCATTCAAGTTGGCCCTCCGCCTGAAAAGGCTGCGGATCTCTGGTCTAAGATCTTTGAAAGCGTTAGCTTCAAACTATCGTTCGTTATTTCCAAATTCTGTCCGAAAGAATAGTCATATTTTCTCCAGGAGGAGAAGGTATTTCTGCTCAAACAACAAACTTCGTACATCAAGTTCAACGAGTCAGCCATATCCTTGTATCTGTTTGGCGATATGAAAAAGTGTTTTTTTTTTTCTACAAAATGAACATTCTTTTCCGTGCAGATTTACGGTGTTGGCTCATTAGAGTATGTTCTGACAAAAATAGAAAAGCAAATAGAAAACTATCCCAGAAAATTTAGATAAATACTTGCTGACTGCATATAACTAGTTTATGTTAGTGGGTTATGAGTCTTGTACACCGTCGTCCTTTATGAAAGGGAACACGCGAGCGCGTGGCCTGCGCTCCGCGGCGGCCGCCTACAGCACCATGAACCGACAGCTGAAGAAAGCGCGTCCGCTTTTGGCGGCATCGCTCGTTGCGAGACCAAAGCGGGGGGCGTAATCTAGCAGCGCTTGTTCAACGGCTATCACTCGTTATTTTGCTTGCGAACAGATGA
>JALIZH010026145.1:0-17500 GCA_030522465.1 Rhipicephalus appendiculatus
GCGAAAAATTCTACGCGCACCTTCATGCTTAGCAGCGTAACATCTTATCCGCTTAGCTACCACGGTAGGTAATGGAGGTATTGAATCGCAGTAATACAGTTAGCGATGCCGGCTGGGTGATATTAAACAACATTCACTAACGAAAGTTTTCGTTGATTCGGACCTCTGGTTTGCTCCGTGTGCACCTCGGCTCGTGAAGAATGTCGGGACCCTGCAGAGTTCCGTTCAGAGGGTACATGGCTTATCCCTGCCTAGCACTGTCGTGCGTACCTATAATTATTGTCATATTATAGACCTTCGCATGGTACCTATACTTGATAGTCACTCTTTGCTTTTCATCCAGCTCTCTGCTTTATTCTATTCTAATTTCTGAACGAGAACTACATGAACGCGCCTGCATCGGCGTCATCTTGCGACTGATTGGGGGGGGAAAAAAGCGGAAGGAAGAAAGAGAACTCGCTGACCGCACCGGCGATGGCTGTTACCTGGACGGCAGCCTCAACAGGAACGAAACAAGGAATGAAAAGGAGTAAAGCAAAAGGTAAACTGCGGATACAAGAACACTGAAGGGCGTCTCATTGCAACAGGGCCAGAAGCGAAGACGACGAGAAAAGGCGAAAAGACAGGGCCACGCGTTGACTGCCCACTGTCGTTTTCATGAACCTGAATGAGCGTCTTCGACAGACTTCAACGTGATTCTTGCAGCTCGCTCGCTTGCTTGCTTGCTTGCTTGCTTGCTTGCTTGCTTGCTTGCTTGCTTGCTTGCTTGCTTGCTTGCTTGTTATGTATTCGTCCTTTCATGTGAGTAGCAGTCTGACGTCTGTGTAAAACGGTCTTGTTATTAAAAAAACGTCTGTTGATATTCAGCGTAGAGTACTGTCTTTCCGCGTGTTCTCCACGTCTTCATTTTTTGTGCTCTAAAAAATTATCGAAGCTTGCACTAAGCCGCTCAAGCGTTGAAACAGCGACTCTGGACGATTCTGAAGACTAGTATGGTTGCGTCTAGGTTGTTTCTAGGCCTTAGCTATAGGTGACGAAGGTTGTTTCTAGGATGCTTCTAGGTCGTTGCTAGGCTTCAGATAGGTGATGCTAGGTTGTTTCTACGTTTATTCTCAGCGCAGAAAGGTTCTAGTTAAGCTACAGACAATGACAGACCCGACATGGATGTCCAAACTTCAGAGAAACCAAGCGTTCGCACCTCTCATAGACCGACAGGCATGTCGCCGTTGGCGTACGCCTTCCTTCGCTTCGAGGTCTCGCAGCCGCCGTTGCCTTTCCCGGTCCCTAGTGTTGGGCTAACTCTTGCCGTCTTCCTTTTTAGTGTACCAGTGGTGAGTAGTGGGATTTACCCGATTTCGGTGGCACATACCCGTTTATGATGTTGATAGTGTTCTGATTGCCCACTGTGATTTGTAATGAGTGAGTGTGGTATCAGTTGGACAGTGTGACTGTGGTGTGCTTATTGGAGTGATGTGGTGTCGCGAGAGATGCAAAAGCGGTATTGTGGACACTGCAGCTGCACCACGCCTCAGACTCCTGCATCGCTGAGAAGAGAACGACGTTGGCGGCGCATAGCACGTGTGGGCTGTGGAGGGCAAGAACGACTATGTCCAATTAGAAAGTGGCACTGCAGACGGGAGAGGAGAAGAGGAAGAGGACGAGATCGAATAGGCCATCATCATCATCATCATCATCATCATCGTCGTCGTCGTCGTCGTCGTCATCATGCCGTCAGTCGATCTCGAATAGCTTGGGAGATGAGACGCTGGTGTTCGGGTCCGTGCCGTCGGGTTGCGAACTCGAGCACGGAGTGCCCGGCAGCGTCGAACTAGTCACCAGACGTCCTCGGGAAGAGGGAGCGAGCGTGGCCCGTTACCACAGCCCGAGCAGCTGGTCCAAGCAACTGAACTTCCGTGTGCCATGCCACGGGTCGAGCCTAAGCACCTGTCGCCAATCTCCGCGCTCTGTACGTAGGCAAGAAGGTCGCCAGCCTGCTGCGCCTAAGGGCGCCTCCTCGTGCGATCTCTGCGCCGACTCGCCTCCTCGTCCGCTCCACGAGCGCATTTCCCGCCAACGAGACCCCGCGCCCGCAACGAGTTCGCCGCACACATCGACTTAAGCGTCGCAACTGCCGGTGACTGCCATCCTTTCTTCGAACGATCCCCGGAACGTTGTTCAGTCTGTGGAGTGCCAGTCGCAGTAGCTGTAATCAGTGGCGTAAATCATGGGGGGGGGTCAGGGGGGTCCCCTGACCCCCCCCTGTGTTCAGGCTGGGGGGAACACCCCATGCAAGTGTCCCCCCCTCGAGATTTATCTTCCAAATGTCATATTTGAATTTCTTGACAGTCAAGGACAACGCGCTCTCCGTAAAACACACTCTAAAATCTGAAGCACTTTCATTGAACAGAAACTAAGTACTTCTAGCCGGTACACACGATGGGGAATACCTTTATGCGTTAGCACAAAAAGTGGTACAATTTTTATTGCATAATTTAACCCGCATGACGCAGCTTTAAAAATGCTAGCGCCTGCCTACGGGTTGGTATTAGAAACTAACTTCGCCATGCGATGTCGCTTACGAGTGGATACTCAGTGCTATTTTTTCTGACCAGGCGGCGATGCTCATGCTTATTTCATTATTATTATTATTATTATTATTATTATTATTATTATTATTATTATTATTATTATTATTATTATTATTATATGGTAATGCATAATTTTGATTTTATATGATTAAAAATAAAGCATATATATAAAAACAAAATGGCCGCCAATGCGAGATATGTGTCCCCCCTTGTGGTCTTTATGGATTTACGCCACTGGCTGTAATGCGCTTCTTAAGCCGCGTTCAGACTGCAGTCGCATCTTTCATAAATGTCGTATCGCGTAACGGCTGTATCGTCAATTTGCGTAGCTAGCGACCACGTATGTTCACATTGATCTTTTTCGGTACGATACGTTTTTTACGACGCGCCAATCACCACTCTGAATGTGCGTTGCGTCCTCGCTACAATTTCAGCCTAGCAGGGTTCGCGTGTTTGGCCATGGCCGGCCTGGTTGGGCTAAAGGGGAGACGCTACGTGCGCTCACATTAACGCACATCGCGTCTGCGCTTTAGCCCGGCAAACCAACTGCACAGACACGCTACTGCATGGCTTTCAAGACGCGCATGAAGACGCGGAATCGGGGGAGGCCAGAAGCCCCGCGAACGGAAAGTGAAAACCGAAACTGCTCTGCCCATTGGTCGTACGTAACGGTCACATCTGTCGCGGGCCCGGCAACATTTACGTCCCTTACGTTACGTACTTTACGCTAAATCCAACAACGTCTGAACATGCTCATTACGTTGCTTGCGCTTACGCTTACCGAGGATGCGTACGTTGCGCACGTAGTCTGAACACGGCTTAAGTCTTTCTTCCTTTTAACACGAAAGTGTTTTATGCTGGGGTTCACCAACATTTCAGTGACGTATTTCCGTAACGGGAATGACGTCAAAAAAATAGGCATGATCAGAAGACAAAAGTTCCGTCAACAGTGGTCGAACCTACGACCTCTTGGTCAGCGACAATAGATGCCGGGCACGCTATCCACTGCGCCACAGTCATATACTCTGCTGGCTTTAAAAACAAGCCTTTTATATCTACCACTGTCCTCTCACAGTGCTCTAGCCAAAGTGAAGTAATGCATTATGCCCGTGACATGCATGATTAGTTCCTTCAAAGTGTCGTTTCTACGCGTCCGTCCCATTCGGCGCGTTTCCAATAGGAAAAGTGCAATTTTGTTGAAGTATTAACACACTGCCAGGTGGCGACCTTACCCCTAGCAACGGCCTCGCTGGGACGCGCGAGTGCGTCGCGTGGCCGTAACTGCGCATTCCTAACTTAACCTCGCCCCGCGAAAAATCGCAGCCGGCCAACGGGGAAGACACGACGCGCGTTGCGTTTCCCTCTGGTCGGGCAGCGTTGTTCAATACTCTAACATGCCGCGAGTAAGCAACCTTAGCCCAAGTTCGGCGTCCAGTCATTGACACTCTTCTGGCTGTCACACCGCTTTCTATGATTCCGCTCTCACCGTGCAGCTACTACAGGCATCTATGACCGCAAGGGTTTGTTTAATCATTGAGCATGGACTTTAGTCATCGCGATACAGATGTGCCACCAAGCGTCAACGTGGATGCATCCACGTTAAACGGTGCTATAACTGTCAAACACCAACAGACACTGTGCAAGCTCTCTTATATCAATGTACAGTAAACATTCAACTACTTCTGTAAAGACAAGTTTAGCTTTCGTGTTATATTTTCTCGTTTTTCCCCTTTTCCCTTTTGTCATAAGGTTACATTTGTTTTTGTGGGTAAAATTGCTTCTTTTTTCCTGCCCTGAGGCTCTGCCTCCATCAAAACAACTCTTACACTGAAACCTGCATAACAGCCACACAGATTTCTATGGCCCCTCTAGACTGGTTAACATCCCTGCCTTTCCTTTCTCTCCTGTTCCTTCCGTCCTTCTATGGCACATACCAGGCTTATTTTAGCTAACTGTTGTCTTCTTCCTTTTTAGTGTACCAGTGGTGAGTTGTGGGATTAATCCATTTTCTGCGGCACATACCTGATAGGCCACACAGAAGAGGCCGCACAAGTTGCGGCTGCCTTAAATAGCTTTGCTGTTCATACTTAACCAATGCCAAGTAGTCGAATTCAGTGTTCATGTATACTGTTTCTTCGGTGCATTCGCAATGCCAGCTGTCAGCCAAATGTAGTCAACATATTTTGTCTGCCCTTTGTACTGTGTGCCTGATGGGTTCATGTCGGCGAGCACGCAGGATATATCAAGTCTATCGTGTAACAGCAAGGCGATGTCAGCAAGGCGATTCCGGGTAGCGTGAGCTGCCGTAGGTGGTCAGGGTTCGCGTTGTTCACAGCAAAAGGAACACGTCGTCCCTCTTTCGTCTACAGCTGCTGCTCTTTTCTCTCACTATTTCCTCTGTTTCCTTCGTATGTTTATGTATGTGTCCCTTCCTTTCTTTCTATTCACGGGCATGTGTGCCTTTTGACTATTGTTCACAGGCCAGGCCGGAGGCATTATTGAAGTGGACCATTGCTAAACCCACCCCTCCAGGCTTTTACGCTGGCATATGCGGGGATCACAAGATAATCGACAATCTTATGCGGCCAGACCAGCTTTTATAAAAAGTTTCGTGGAATGTCTGTGACCTTTACTGCCTATTTTGACCACGACTACGTGTTTGTATGGCGTCTACGCTTAATACCTTTATATACGGAAAAAAACAATAGATAAAAAATAAGTGCAGGAAGCCTAACGTCGTTTTCGTCTAGCTCCTCATCTTTCTGACGCAGCTTTGTCATTTTATTGCGATAGCAATTATATGGACAGTCTCGACGGCTTTTTGCCGTCGCCGTTGCCGTTGCCGTCGCCGTCATGTCGCGTATGAAGTCCAAATTGATAAGAACCCCCTGCGCATCGTACGTTTTACCAGCGGGTAATAGCGGGCGAGGGGGGAGCGGTGAACGCGGCTGAAGCGGCGATCAAAGAAGCCAGCCTATCTCCGTCGCTCCGAGGCGCATGCGATAAGATCCCCCCAACTGTTCAACCGGCCCCGCCCGTCGTTCGTGAGCGTGAAAACACGCGAGGGGGGGGGCGGGGGGGTCCCTCGAGCGACCGTCGATTTTACGACCGCGGTCGTAAAATCGGTAGCCGACAGCGGGCGGCCGGTGTACCCTTCTACGTGCTGCGCTTTCAACGCGAGGAGAATGTGGTGTGCAGAGTGTCCCTGGAGCGGCCGTATTCTCTAAAACCAGCGTTTTCTAGAGTTGCGTAAGATCCGATCCAAAAGAGTTAGCTGCCAGCCTCACTTCGTATAACATTACAATCTGTTGCTATCGCATTCATTGCTTCACCCTTACGGTGAAACTGTGACTTTTTTTTAGATATCATTACGAACCCACCAACGCCGTCTACTTGACACCTATTTTGAATGCGTGTGCTTTTGTTCCAATTTCGCTAATAGTAAAGCATGAAAATTTAGGTAATATAAAACTGTACAGATAGATAGACATCCGACGCAAATGCGTCGCACAAATGACGCTCGTGATGAGACTTCAAGTTTACTTACAGATACGACGGAAACCTTCAAGACATCTTCCGTGGCATTCATCTGTGGAAAATGGAACATAAGATTACAGTTTAGGTGAAATAAAGATATTTTATGTAATACGAACTGCAAGCATCTCTTCTTCACACACGCTTACAACCTACGCTGTCCTGAAAAAGATGGAGTAACCGAATGATTGGGAGTGGGGGAAGGGGGTATTGTGGAAATACTAATAAAACTGCTTTCAAGTTTGGCTTTCGAGATAGTCCCACTCCCAGTGGCCACTTTCTGAGGCCATAATTTAGATCGGTGCATTTCATGCTATACAATACTGCTCGTGTGATACACACTGCAGCGCCAACGAGGGATTCCGTAGTATTTGGGAACAATATCGTTCCCGTGCTGTGTGATTGTAATAGCCACCATGTGAATGGTTTGCGACACAAAACCTCACAAATCCATCTAGCTTCCAAATGGGTGGGTAGGCTTGGAGCCAATATGAGCTTTACAATTTGACTTCCACTTCCTCTACGGCACATAGACTCGACATGTGCATACTACGTCAAGAGCGAAAGCTGTCATCAAGGCTTCAAAACGCAATCCTATTGATGACACAACAGGCACGGTGATCTTACCATGGCCGCCTACCTATTATCTCTCGTAGAAGGAAGAAATAGTGCTTGTCTGTGATGTGTGCATGTGTTCGTGTGTGGGGGGCGGGGGGGGGGGGGGGGGGGGCAGGGGGGTGTGACGTGGGAGGCTTAGGGGTGACCTGAAAAAAGAAGTCAAGGTCTTTGTTCCTGCAGTCTTGTGTCTCATATTCCATTTGCTTATATTTGGTGTTAAATCACATCAATCGAAGCCCGATGAGGTCAAAGGGACACCAACGTGAAACAATAAATCAGTTTAGATTGATAAATTATATTTTAACAACAATGCCGTCAATTTTGCCACCTTATGACTATTATTAATACAAGGGAAAGCCAAGAGCCAAGCTTCATATTTAAATTTCGCGCCAAAATTGCCGCGCGTGACGTCACAGATTTCAAACTTATCTTTTGTATTTTTGGCGACATTGGCTCAACGAAATGAAGTCCATGACCACCTGAAAAGACAACGTACTTCATATGTACTAATTAAGAAGTACCTGGGACCGAGTAGATGCCGTCGAAATCTATGACGTCACAATGTTTGATGCGCAAACTTCAATGTGGCGTCGCCACCGGCATTCTCTTTTTGCGCGTTTTCTCGTTTTCCAAACGTCTTCTCGTGGCAAGTGCGGTGATTTTGGAATTATCAAAGAGTAATTTGCTGACACGAAAAAAATTGGGGAACCCTTAGGCTTCGCCTTTAAGAGTTGAACGCGATAGCGATATCCTGTCCCTAGTGCGTACTTCAATCACTTAGTTCATACTATGTAATGCGTAGCATGCTTTGAACCACGAGCAATTATGCACAGAAAATGCGGAAAATATTTCGAACTTGCTATGCACCCACTACGCGGTCTTAAGGGAATACGCGCAGTAACATGTGTACCTTTTGTAATGGGTTGACGGCTTTGAACCACAATGTCGTTATGATATTCACATGTTCTGACACCCGATGACAATGTACGCTTGTACCACGCAATATTACTAGTTGCGATATTACATGTTGCATTGTGACGCCTGTATACAGGACGCGTGTGTTTGTAAAGCATGAAAGTTATTTTCAACCGCAATTCCAAGCAGAGCAAGTTATTTTATTCGTAATCCCAAGCAGAACAGGCAATAAAGCAAAAAAAAAAAGCGTGGCGGTGTGGTAGAACACCTGCTTGCCACGCAGACGACCTGGGTTCGATCCTCATTCGTACCCGGAAACTTTTATTATTTATTATATCTTTCTCGATTTTTCAGTCACGGACAAGATGATGATTTTTCGCTCCCAACCAACGACGCCACCGCCGACGCCGACGCCGGAATTTCTGCGAAACGAGCTCTTTAACGCTGTCGCGTTAAAAATCGTTTCCTCTTTAGTGTCCCTTTAAGTGACTATAGTGTATACACTACTCAGGCTTTGAGCATGAGGTGTAATGCCACGCAGTAGCGACCACTTTCCAATGCGAGATAAATGCAAATATATTCCTATACTGAGTATTTCATTGGTACAACGTCAAAGAGCACCATACGTGGCTTTAATTCTTCCGTGGCCATACAAGTGCGGCGTTCCTCGTTGTCACGCATTTCGGAGCTCGGAAATACAGCTCCATTTCTTTCAGGTTTTAGACTCAACAATCGAAGCTATGTTATCTTCGAACGCGCAACTTTTCAGGTCATTCGAATTCTTGATCTTCGTGAGCCGAAATTCGAAAGTCAATCGCTCGGAACCCGGTCATTTCATTGCTTGCAGTGTAATACAGGTAAATTCAATTTGCTCATCCAACTCACCTTTTCAAATAAGAACCAGGGAGCCCAGGAATTGTCCGAACTGCACTAGCATTTTTCTCGAGAAGCCTTATATTCCGCTTCGCGAGGAATCGATTATGTCACCAAGAGCGGCGTTAAGAGCGTTTTGCTGTTTCGACCAAATCTACATTCCCAGTGGCCCTTGGCAGAATTCAGTCGGTACATAGCACGTGAGTGGTTAGAAGACCCTTACGTCGGCAAATGTATTCAACGGCTCGGCTACTGACTTTCCTGTCTGAGTCCTGTCCGTCTTATCACGATTTCTTGCCAGAAGATGACCATTCTTCAGACACACAACTCATGCATCGGGAAACATTTACCGACGGACCTTGAGACGGACAGAACAGCCGTCTCAAGGTGTACTTTAGGTGGCTATTTCGGTTAGGCAGAGAGTCGTCAATTATGGAGGAGCAAGGTGGGCACTTGCACCCCCCTTCCTCTTAATCCTTTGACTCCAACCCCCCGTGATCCAAGCAAGGTCATACAATAAAGATTTGTCTCTCTCCAGTGTGACGATAGATCGCCTCTCTCGGCTACACCGACGACGCCCTAAAGTTCGTAAACTGCAGGACATATAATGGAACGCCAATATACTCACCGAACAAGACCCGTGAAAGGTGGAAGAGACCCTGAAAGAGGCTCTGTGTTCCAAAGCCTCTTGAAGTGTTTTAGGCGGTCGGGGGTTCATATGTGCAAGAGACGTCCACAATATTGGCGAAAATAAGCAGGGATGAATCGATAGAACGGGAGTGATTGTAGAAACATATAGAAAACTGTGCATTATAAACTCATAAGCTTGTACTTAGAAAAAGAAGTGGTGGCCAGGATTGTAGAAATATAGATGAAGTAACACATCACTGCGATGAACAGGCAAGGTGAATGCTAGTCGCACTGCTTTTCAAAGAGGGTGCTAGTAAACATCATCATTAGCAGCAGCAGTAGCAGCAGCAGCGCCGCGTGGCCGAGGTTTTCTTGCGGTGGCGTTCAACTAGTTCTCCTACACAGGGGGCGGATCCAGGGACGTCCTTTGGGGGGGGGGCGGTGGTCGGGGGGGGGGGGTGTATTGCGCAACCCGCAGTAACTGAAGGGCAAAGGGCGAGGAGGCGAAGATACATTGGACACATTCCTTCGCTTAGGACACTGCAAGGAAAAACGACTTTTCGCGCATTTGTAAATTAAAAATTCACGAAACACCACTCTTACCGCGAGAAAACGCATGAAAAAAAAAATGTGGGTGGCGACGTCACCTCGAAATTGACTTCATAGATTTTGACGCCGTCTACTAGGTCATACGTAGTTGCTGCAATCGCTAAAATGAAGGCAGAATGAAGTACATCGTACTGCGAGGGGCATATACATAACATACCAATTTCAGGAAGGTTAATTCAATGTTGCCAAAATACGAAAAATGCCGTTTGAAATCCCTGGCGTCACGCGTGGAGATTTCGGCGTGACATTTAAAAATGAAACTTTGACCAAATTTTCACCTCTATTAGAATAAGCATACGATGGTGAAATTAACGAGATTAAGGTTGAAGTGCAATTGCTTTAAACGCGACAGTGAGGAACCGCTGTTCGTTAGGAAGGACTCTGGTGAATCGTATTCGCACGTGCATGCAGTAAATGTTCGGAAATGGAAAATTATTACACTAAGGATTTTGCTGCAATTACTATCGCCGGTTTCAAATATTTGGCGAACCGGCTAGAACGATCTCGATATCATTGTTACAAAAACCGTCCGAGAAAACCGAGCCGCTAATGTCACGTTGCTTCTTGTTCTGTTCAACTGAGACATTGGTATCAAGCAGTATCAAGACAGCTTCATCTAAAAAACTGCGGAAGCAGGTTCACACGATACATATTCAGTAATGATCGACTTACGTCGCAAGGCCTACCTTGGTAAAAGTTCTTCCTCCTGATACGACGCAGGTATCTCCTTCGCCGTTTGATGTTTTGTTTAATTCTTTTCCTCGTGGAACAACAAAAAAGCTTGTCTCCTTTTGCAACGTTCTTTGAGCAACCAACAGCATAGCAAGTCGACATCGCGCTGTAGCTGATGCCACCTTGCAGATGGTAAATAGCGTAGTTTCACCGGCAGGGCAAATGTTTGAGTGTGGTTCTACGTTCCATCATAGCGTGTCGTTCTTCGACGAATGAAATTCACGGATGCCATCGGAGGGAGGGCAGGACGGTCACGCATTATTTACAGCTGCTCGGAGGGTAGGCGTTTAGCCGTGTCCCCACCTGGAAGACAGAAAACAGCGCCTTCTTCTCTTTCCTCAGAACCACTCATCAGAGGGTACCTTGGCGGCGACCAAGAAGCCTTTCATAAACATTGTTGGAAGTGGCACCTCAGTGTGTGTGTATCTCTCTCTCTCTCCTTGTGGTGGTGGTGGTTGTGGTTCGAAGAAGAAAAAGGCGCCTAATCGTCGTCGCGGATGATCGAAGAAAGCCTTCGTTGGAAATGTGCAAAGGGAAGCAGAAAGGGCAAAGAGATGTGGAGCGGGAGATTCTCCTCTCCCCTTTTCACAATTGCGTGTTCTGTCTTGGAAAATTTTCAGACTTTACTTCGCAGCTCGTGAAGTCATACGACCCTTCCTGAAACAAAGCACTGGAATGCTCGAAGTCACCCCAGACATCGTCGAAGTCATCCAGACGCATGGTGACCGATCCCTGCACCTGGAGACGTAGTTCAAGAAAGGGCCGAGTGTGTCAACAGTGCAGGCCCTCTCGTCTGGATCGCCTTCAGCTCAACAAAGCTGATCCCCTTTTTGTGAATATTTCGGAATAATCTTTGTTTCATGTGGCCACTGATGGTGACCTGTGTTGCTGTCTTTTGGAACAGTCTGTACGACGAATGATATTGAATGGTTTCCACATCTATTGACACTGAAAGGCAACCCGTGCCAGTACGGACTACTAACAGAGCAGGAGGCATGTGTACCTAAAAAAAAGAAAGGAATGCTCTTTCCTTGCTTCTACGTAGTAGATTAGTGGTTAGGGCTTGTTGAATTTCCAGTTTTGCTAAAGTGGCATAGCGCGAAGCAAGAGGGGGAACACATCAACAAACGAAGACGAGAGCTTTCTTCCAGATTAAGCTTCTATGTTTACTACAAACATAGTAAAAGCAGAAAGAAGAAAAAACAAAACAAGGAATGCGAAAGGAAACACAAAAAGAACCCTTTCCAAACGCTGTGTGGCCGCGCTGGCGTCTTCCTGGAATGCGAGTTCCCTTTGTGACAAGCGTTTTGTACAACTAACACATCGGCGACAGCTGAGTACTTCGCAGTAAACCCCTTTTGATGCTCTGAAGGATGATTTGGAGAGAGAAGTTGCGCTGATGCCACAGGGCACCGCACCAAGTTCTTTATAGCTGGTTTGTGGCCTCCGCGATCAGCTCCGGTTTCTCAGATGAGCGCCGAAAAAAAGAAAAAAATAGAAAAGACTCCGCTTGTTAAATAGGCTGGGGAGAACACGATTTAAATATCACGCGGCTGGTTGGCGCTGTTACGACCGGCTCTGGAATTCATTAGAGAGCTTTAGCAAGTTTCGGAAATACGCTATCGTATGACTGTACTGCTTCTCCCTTCCCCGTCGTTGACCTTTTGCCGGGGAAGGCACCACAACACCACAAGAGCTTTCCCAAAAGTTGCTGTGGGGTTGTCACGCCTGATTGTTGCCTGTCAACCACGCCGAAGGACGCAGTGTGACTGGAACGGGGAGCGGCAAAGGCACAGAGAGAAGGAAAGAAGGAACGCTGCCGTATTTGCGCACCGTACGTGCCGTATTTCCGGAACTTGCTAAAACTCTCTATTATAGCAGGCGCCACTGTGCGTGAACCTCTCAGTCCCCCAAAGATCTCCGCATGGACGGAGGAACAGAGCACCGCATTTTCCTGGAGGGTTCTTGCAGGCGTGGTAGAGCGAGCCAGGAATGTCGCCGTGGACGGGTTCGATGGAACACTACGGAAGTAACACGAACACCCCTTTCGCGACGTTGACGGCGTGAGAAGGCACCGCTGGAGACGCTGTCATCGATACAGATCATGTCTTCACCTGAATGCAGGCGTTAGCACCTGCAGGGGTTCGAGACAACAGCCGCCTTCTCCGAGGTCTTTGACTCCCCCCACGCCCCCACCCACTTATCTTTCGCACCACGGTGTAAGAAAAATAATTTTCTTACACCGTGGTCCCACCACACCGGAGTCCCAACAGTGCCCATAGCGCAGACTACAATGCACCGCACTATCGGCGAATCAAATGATACTACCGGAATTCACCATGGCGAGCTAACGACGTAGCTGGCTTTGCGCCCCCCCCCCCCCCCCTCGTGCGCACGCCTATGCTTCTTTGTATTGTGTCACCGCTCATAAACGATTTTCAGGAGGATGCCCCCTGCCCGTGTGACATCGTTGGCATGCTCAAGCAGGAAACACATTTCAGTTCTGTCTGAAGGTGCATAATGGCACGCATGTTGTTTAGCTCGCTTTCAAAAAAGGCGGGGATTAGCCGGCTTCGCGCCAAGCAGACGGCAAGTGATGGGTGCATGTCGCCGCGAACAGCCAAGGCCGCCGCAGCGGCCTAAAAAATTTCGCGTGCCGAAAAAATTCCTGTCGAGAAGGTTCTGGGGAAAGGGGGCGGGGTCGGTGGCTTTGGGGGGGGGGGGCGATCGCCCAGTCATCCCCCCCCCCCTTGGATCCGCCACTGTATCCTGCCACTTCACGCGAAAAGCTCCTTTGGTTTACGTGTAACCAACCAACCACCACCTGCGCCACGAGTTTGTGCTAGCTGGCACGATTCGTGCGAGCGCTTTCTCCTAGCAGACCTTTTCAACGGAAAGATGGGACAGACTTGCACGGGAGTACAAAGGCTGGCGGCCTTGCTTCGACAGCGCATATTTGGGGGTCACGCACATAGGCGTGTGCAGGGGTTCCCCTTCAGAAGGGGGGGGGGCGAAGGTTCGCCGCAGCTCCCCCCCCTCCCCCTATTATGTATGTATGAGGCTGGCCTCGGAGGTGGACGCAGGCAATGAAGGGAGCGGGGGGGGGGGTGTGATACAGGCTTTGGGGGGGGCGATCGCCCCTACCGCCCCCCCCCCCCCTGGATCCGCCACTGCTCCTACACCAATAACACAAGTATGGGCGTATTATTTGACAATTCGTTGCAACGAAGCGTCTTTGTCGTTTTGCCACCGCGTTCGTCGTTGTGGTGTCAAGTTCTTTGCCCAGTGAACGAGTTGACAGTGGCCAATGCCGATATATTGAAAAGATAAAGACCATGCTTTAAATAAGACCCTCTCAGCTACCTGCTAATACTGGCGAGTACAGGAACCATCAGTCATGGGTTTTATCTAAAAAACCGAAAATTGTACGTGAGTTTATCCGACACGAAAGGGTAAAAACACCTTTACCAGAGGATAAAACCCCATTGCGTCAATATGATGCTATGAGGCATGACTTCTGAATGCAAGCTACACAATATTGGGCTCCAGGTTTATCTCAACAAATTATTCCGTGATTCATAAACGTACATCAACGCCTTCGCATTGCACAAGGTAGGACTGAGTCAGCGATCGAAACCACATTTTCTCAACGGCGTCTCACCCCGATCACCCATTGATGTACATGCAGATGTAGATGTAGATCCTAAACTTCGGGCTCGCACCCACTCTGGGGGATTGGCCAACAATCTGGTAGCTTAAAAAAGAAGTATTTAAAAAACTAGAAAAAAAAGATTAATTTGTCTTTTTGTACAACAGAAAGAATTTTTTGAATTATTCTTGTGGAAAAAAACAAGTCGGCGGAATTAATTCTTATCGAATAGATAAAAATTAGTAATATAGAAGAAAATTTACTCTCTGACGGGTGCAAATAAAGTGGTGGTAAACAACTTTATTAAAAGCTCCGGCAAATTCGTGGCCTGGGCCTAGGCCACCCTCGAGGAGGACCGGAGACCCTGTCTCCTTGCCGCCTCACGGGCTTGCTGGATGGCCCACACTTGATCCTGGAGGTTGGAGCTGCGCAGCGCGGCCGTCCACCGCGCCGCACCTTCATCTGGGGAGACTGCATTTTTTTCGCATATAATCGCGCATTCCCAGAGAATGTGCCTGAGCGATGCGTGAGTCCAGCCGCATGATTTGCAAGTATCATCTGGATAAATGTCTGGGTATATTCTCCTGAGATGAACGGGGTTGGGGAAGGTCTGGGTTTGTAATTGCCTCCAATCTACCGCTTCGGATCTGTCGAGTTTGGGGCTTGGCGGTGGATAAATACGCCTGGATTTTTGATAAAATTTTGTTATATGGCAGTACCGGGTCATTCTATCCCTCTCTGTGCAGCCCTCCGCTGGATGTCCATCTTCTGGAGAGGATCTCTCTACGCGGGCGCGGAACGTGAGACCTCGCGCTACGCGATGGACCTCCCATTGAGGTTGGGTACGGGGGTGTAGGGGGACGTGTGAGCTGGGAACCATATAACATGTCGTTCTTCCGTCTCTTCGGAGGTTATATAGGTCGCGTTGGCGTTGAGGATAGCCGCGGCCTCTGGCGAAATTCTGCCTTGTGTATAATTTCTGACCGCCGTCTGCGAGTCACTTAGAATATATCGGCAACTGGGGCAAACGATAGCTAGGGCTATCGCCACTTCTTCCGCTACCTCAGGGTTTCTGCCGCGTACACTACACGAGCTGACCAATTGTTTGTCAGTATTGAGGACTGCCACTGCGAAGGCACGTCGATCCGCGTATTCTGCCGCATCTACGAACAGCGCTTCCTTGTCCCTACCGAAGGCTTGTAGTAAAGACCTGGCTCTACTCTCTCTTCGACCCTGATTTAGTTCGGGATGCATGTTCTTGGGTATGTTAGCCACCTGGAGCTTCTCTCTGATCGGGCTGCGGAGGGATGTCTTGTCGCCGTGCTGCTTGTGATAGGCTATCCCGAGTTTGTCCAAGATGCTCCTGCCTGTTCGTGTCCTGGTTAGTCTCTCGAGTTGCGAGATTTGTTGTGCCTCTATTAGCTCTTCAAGCGTATTGTGCATGCCCAACTGTAGTAGAAGTTCCGTGTTTGTGCTATCTGGAAGGCCTAGCGCCATCTTGTGTGTTCGCCTAATTAGGGTGTTGAGCTTGGTCTTTTCAGCAGCGTACCAATTGTGGTAGGCGGCCACGTAGGTAATATGACTAATGACGAAGGAATGTATCAGTCTGACGACACTGGTCTCCTTCATGTCCCGATGTCTGTTGGTGATTCTTCTGATGAGCCTCATCGTGTTCGTGACCTTAGTCTCCAGATTCCTGATCGTTGCTCCGTTGGCACCGCTCGATTCTTTTATAAGTCCGAGCACCTTAATCTGCTTGACCCTAGGTATTTCTTGTCCTTCTTTGGTGCGTACGCAAATTTCGTCGTACTCTGCTTGCCGGATGGAACACTTGGGGGGTCTTCCCTTCAGCGTCGGGCGGTATAGGAGAAGTTCGGATTTTTCTGGCGAGCAGACGAGACCGGTTCCTACGAGGTATTGTTCCACTGCGTCAACCGCGGTCTGTAGCTGCTGTTCGATTTCTCCGTCACTTCCCTCGCATACCCAAATCGTAATGTCGTCTGTGTATATGGCGTGATGTACTCCCTCTATGGCATTTAGGCGTTCGGGGAGGCCGATCATAACGAGATTGAAGAGCATCGGCGAGATTACGGAGCCTTGTGGGGTGCCGACGCTGCCAATGCTCCTGTCTTCGGATGCGAGTTTGCCCAGTGTTAAGAAGACACTCCTGTTTGTGAGAAAATCCTTAATTGTACGCTCGGTTGCCTAGATTTAGTGCGGCTATCTTGCGTAGTATGGCTGCGTGAGCTGTGGTGTCGAAAGCTTTCTTGAGGTCTAATCCTAGAATGGCCCTGGTACCTCTTGTCTTGTTGTCGAGTATCTGGTGTTTGATTTGCAACATTGCATCCTGCGTGGAAAGATGAACTCGAAACCCGAGCATGCTGTCCGGGTACGCGTCGATGTCATCCAAATGTGCGTTGATACGATTGAGGAACGCGTGTTCCATCAACTTTCCGATGCATGACGTAAGAGATATGGGGCGAAGGTTGGCAAGATTTGCAGGTTTGCCGGGCTTCGGGATCAGCACCATTTTTGCTCTTTTTCATTGATCAGGTATGGATCCTCGGGTCCAGCATTCGTTTATGTACTTGGTCAGTTCGGAGATGGTCTCGTTGTCCAAGTTACGAAGCACCTTGTTGGTTACGCCGTCCGGTCCCGGGGCCGATTTTCTGTTGACCTTTCGCAGAGCAGCCCAGATTTCCGCCTCGTCAAAGTCCCTGTCCAGAGAGGGGTTGGGTTTTCCCGCGTATTCCACGTGTGGAATAGCCGGGTTCTCAGGGGCGTATCTGTCGCAGAGCTCGGAAAAGATTTCTTCCTCGTCCTTGGTGTGTGTGTGTATTATTCTGCGCATGGTTTCCCTTTGATTTGCCTTGTTCTTGGTGGGGTCTAGCAGGTGCCGGAGCAAACGCCACGTATTGCCGGTGCCAATCTGTCCGTCCATTGTGTTGCAGATCTCGTCCCATTGCTGTTTACTAAGAGTTCTGCAGTGTTCTTCAATTTCTTTGTTGAGTAACGCAATACGTTTCCTCAACTGCCTATTGTGTCTTTGCTTCTGCCACCTGGCCTGTAATGATCTTTTAGCCTCCCACATGTGCACCAGGCGGCTGTCTATCTTATCGACGGGAAGTTCTGGCGTCACTGTCTTTGTAACATCTTTGACATCAGCCATAACTTTTTCGGCCCACTGTTCGATGTCCGTGATGGGCTCGTGATTCATAGCGGCTCTATTCTGACGGAACTTATCCCAGTCGGTCCACTTGAACGTTTTGATGGTATCGCTTTCTAAAGTATTCGATAATTTGGTTTCGAGAATTCTGTGGTCGCTACCAAGGTCTTCGAACGTGTTTTTCCA
>JALIZH010026145.1:22500-33736 GCA_030522465.1 Rhipicephalus appendiculatus
TGCACAGCATATGGAAGACGAGAATGGCGGTACAAAATGCTGACCCAGAGGCTCGTTCTGCTAGAGAGTATTTTATTGAATATGCTGTATATATAAGAGAACTGTATCGCGTTCAGGAAGAACCACCAATATGGATGTCAATGTTAGATGACCTGGTTGCATTGAAGCAGTTTTAAATCTTCGACAGGTTGCCTTCCTTTATAGTACCCCGAATGTTATGCCTGTTTCTTTTAATTTTGTGTGTGTGTACCTTGTGTGTTGAATATTTATGTTTGTGGCATGACTTTGTAAATTATAGGTAATAAAGAAAAAAATTAGCGTGTGGCTTAGTGCTTCAACGCAGCATGCTGTGGAGTGAGAGGTCGCTGGTTCGAATCCCCGGCTGGGTGCCTTGGAATTTTTTTGTTGTGATTTATTTTTTCTTTGTGCCTTTTATATATATATACATACTTATACATATCCACAGCATGATGGCGACGGCGACGGCAGAAATCAGCCGAGATTGTCCATAGAATTGCTATCGCAATAAAAAGAACGTCTGAAGAACGTCGGGAGGTTTGAGCGACGTCAGGAGTTCTGGAAGAAAAACATTGGTCGTTAGTCGACGAAAAAAATCGCGCTGAACGAACAGGGACACGAGAAGAGGACACAAAAAGCAAGCGCTGTGTGTCCTCTTCTCGTGTCCCTGTTCGTTCAGCGCTATTTTTTCGTCGACAGTATGTACCATAGAGTTTCATACTATAATACCTAGAGGGTAATCTGGCGCTAGTACCTACGCGGGCTCCTTCAGCGCCGCTTGTACCACCATGGGAATGATGGGAAGTACAGGCTTCGGATCGGCTTCGGGTGGATTGCGTTCTTGAGATTCGCCACGTTTGTTTTCACAGTGTAAAACAATGTCACATGAAGTTATTTCCAATTGAAGCTTTCTTCATTCTTTTGTACATAAAGCTTACTGCTAAAATTTCCGTGACCATGAGATGGAAGTGAAACCTGGACAAATTCAACCGCTAGGGTATGCATTGCTCTGCCATTATGTCCCAGGTTTGGCATCAGGGTATAATGAAATAATTTTTTAGGACACTTGAAACGAAACATGCTTGTTTTGCCCTCAAAAGTACGCATTATCTATTTGTGGAAATAACAGTTACTGTATTGAGTGAGAAACACTGCACGTGTTGTCTGCTGCGATGCCAGGTGCGTCTGTCCAAGTGGCGTGCCCCCCAACGCATCTCTCGTTTTGTTGTGAAGATAAGTCAGAGCAGCGTGACTGTGCGTCTACTTAGCTTTGCCGTCGTTTTGCAGTCGATATGAATGAGTTTTGACGAGACGGGCTTGTAAGAAGACGTGAACTCTGTGCGATATCCTGCACTGGCATGGAGCGCTACATCTATGCGCAGCGGTGAGTGCACAACGCTTCCCTAAAAACTGTCAAATACAACATGTAAAACTGCAACGTCGCAGCAAACCAAGATACCTAGCGGTCTTCAGCCTCTTTGAACAACAAAGGCACTGCTTGAGCGCTTTGCACAGCACCCCCACTACCCAAGCTGCACGAAAAACGAAAGTGAAACTGTGGAAAAAGATACGTAGACGGTTCGCTACTTAACGCTATCCAATCCGAAGCCTGTACTTGCCATCATTCCCATGGTGGTACAAGGATCGCAGCGACAGCTTCTCTAAGTTACTGTATGAAACTCTATGGTGTGCACCAACAAGGCCAAATTTCAGCCGTGCTTATTAGTCAATACTCGACTGATTATTGAAGAATTTAGAAAGACAACATGTTTAACCTACAACTATCATCACCTCTGTGTCATCGTAACGCACGTTCATCGCGTGGAGGAGACAGAAGAAGAAGCGACGAGCTCTGAGGTAGCCGTTTCTCCGGTGCACCCAGGTCGCCTACTGAAAGCAATGAAGGAGGGCTCCGAGACGGGATCCCCGACAGAGAATGGCAAGGCTATTTCAACGACGCCAGCAACGGCCGAGGCCTCCAACAGCAATCAGGAGCGGCCTTCGATTCCTGCCCACGTGATGCGACGTCGGCGAAAGTAAGATTGCAGCGTCTGGTCCAAATTTACTACTTGCGCTGTAGGGTAGCCAACGAACAGTGTGCTTTTGTCAAGCCTGTACACAGAGTATTGAGCCCTTGATACGTTTAGAGCTCCTAATATATGGATATTTCGAAAAAATATCGAAATCTTATCGGGTTTTCATAACTAGCGAATCAGATAACCGATTTGACAGGCAGTGATTTCCCTGCGGCTATTGATTGGTACCTTTTTTTTCTAACAGAAGGAAGCGGAGCAAGCCTGCAACGACGAAGAAGCGACGGCACGGTGTCTCCGAGAGTTCCGACGGCTTGGGGTGCTCGATCACCGCTGAAGCCACCAAGCTTGCCGACGAGGAGACACTGACGAGAGAGCTGCCCGAGAAAACCCCGTCTCGGGAAGACCCACGCCGCGTCAGCATCCTGTCACCGTCGTCACCCACCAAACGCCCGTCCGCCTTCAGTAGCGTTCAGTCAAGACATCCCGCCTTCGAAAGCGCTACGCTGAGCCCACAAAGCGGTATGAAGTCCCAAGCGAGTGAACCTCCCAGGAAAGCTTCAGTGCGTCGTTCCCCGAAGGGGACACCAGCGGATGCGTGCAAGCCACGAATGGCGTCTGTGGCGCTGACGAAGTCCTCCTCAAGTACGAGCGAGCCTAGGACGCATCCACAGATGAAGCGGACCCAAAGTCGCGGCGCCCTGACAACGGTCACCTTCGGCAGGACTTCCTTAACAACGCTGCTGCCCGACATCCCCACGTCGCCCCGAGCATCGCCCCGAACATCGCCCGGCTACGCTACTGCCCTCGGTGGTAGCCGAGCGCACGCTACAGCGACGCGATGCGGCCGGCTATCAGTCCAGCTGCCGCGCCGTGCCACTCACACCCGCGAACTAACGACAGCTGACACGGGTATCGTGCCGGGTGGCTTGCGCCGGGTGTGTCTGCAGATTTGTGCCTTGGTGTCCCTAGGCGTGCTCACGTTTCACTGGCTGGCGATGCCGCTGCTGGCACCCTCCGTGGACCACTGGTGTAGCAAGCCTCGGGAGGCGGGAAACATGAGCGACGCCCGCTGGAGGAACGCCGCCATCCCCGTGCGCAGCGACGGCCGCATCAGCCAATGCACCGTTTACGGCTTGCTGGCCCCGATTTCGATGAACGAATCCGCGGATACTGAACCTGCCATTGCGCGGGAGGAGCAGAATTGCACGGCTTGGGACTACGACCTGGCGCCCGGCGTGAAGACCATGACGAACGAATGGAACATCGTGTGCGACCGCAGGAAACAGCTCCTTGTAGCAGTCGTGTACAACAACCTCGGAGGCTTCGTGGCTATGCCGTTCGTGGGACAGATGGCCGACCGACTCGGGCGCTGGTACGACGTAACGGCCATACCACTTGCTCCACGCTGCTTAGTCGAATATGGCAGCTATGGTTATTACAGCCGTCGTAGTTTTTCCAGTTGATACATTCGTACTCGGGCAAATGCGTTCAGCGCTGTAGCCATTGCTGTCGTTATGGCGTGATATTTTCGTGTAGTTGAGCTCGGACGGCAGGTTGAGATAAACTTTCAATTCTTTGCCACATATTTCTAAAATACCACATTCCCTAATTAGTAATGTTTATAGTCGGACGCAACTTTAGAAGTGCGGAGAGGCTTCGCCCAGACGACCGAAGCGCGGCAGCCGATCGCCTCCGCGACTAAAAATAGTCTCGCTCACGCACTCGACAATGTTCCCCGGAGGCAGGGTCACCGGTCATCCTGCTCATGACGTCAGTCTGCAGGGCGCGCCTATTGGTGCTGGCTGGTGTTCATCCGCATGTGAGGAGGAAGTTCCGCGGAATTCTAAAGTTGCGTTCAACTATAGTAACATAGGCAAGTTTTCTGGCGCGTGGTACGTATGCTTTCATGCAACGTATTACACGCCAAATGGAGCAGCATGTTGTGGTGTGATGTGTCTTTGTTTCTTTAAGCAGTCTTAAAATTTATCCGGTGTTGGTTAGGAGCGAAACCATGTGATATGTATTCAAGCTCGCGCTACATGCGGGCTTAGCGGAGGCGCCATTAGATGACACGGCGTGTCCAGCGAAAAGCGCGAGAGCGGATACTGGCTGCTGTACACAACTTGTGACGACTTTCGACGGTGGAGGTGTCGACAGCACTGCCAGATGGCGTCCATGTCTCACGCAGCGCCTCTTCTATTTTATCAAGGCCAGCCAGATGCGGCCGATTCAACACAGAGAAAGCGCTGTCTGAGGCAAGGCAAAACAGTGTAGTACGGCCGGCAGAAGACTATCGTCTTTCGACGACATTTGCGGCGAAGCACGCAGATGTCGCAGATGTCGCAGATGTTTCGCTATGGAGCTACCTAGCAGGCTGAGGCTACACAGGACTTAGATAATCGGCCATTCTACGTTGTCTACGTCCACGCTTCTTTTTTCCGTGCAAAAAAATAGCGAAAGCAGCCTACTGTGGAGAAAGGCCTTCTCTGTTATGTCTGATGCACAGTTGTGCATAGTCTTTTATTTTCATTGCGATAACAATTAAATGGACACTCCAGGCGCATTTTGACCGTCGGCGTTGCCGTGAGGTTCTGTATAAAATTTAAATCGCTAACATCGTTTGGCGCTTCGTATGTTCCATGAGCAATTGAAAGGGTGCGAAGGCTGTCAACGATCGCAGCTCAAGCGGAGTGGAAACGCGCAGGCTGTATCCATAGGGTGAAAGTCGCATGGAGAGACCGTATTGGGGATCGTAGGAGAGATGGGGAAGTGTAGGAGAGGAGAGGGTGAAAGCGCCCTAAAATCGGAGAGCAGCTGCACCGCCAACGCCATCTAGCGTACCTTCACCCAACCGCCATATTGTACGCATGTCTATGGGACAGCGCCCTCTCGGAAACGAGACGAGAAATGGAATGCGTACAGCGCCATCTAGTGTATCGTCACCCAACTGCAGTTTGCGTGCATCTCTATGGGACAGCGCCCTCTATTGTACGATAAGGGAACACTACAGGGTACAGAGGACGGTTGACGACGCCGCTCGACAACCGGCCAGGTCTCGCCATGAGGAGTTTCGCTCCTAATAATCTTCATCCTCAGCCACAGTGTCTACAAAGTGTGAAGCTGTGTCAGTGCGCGTATTGCCTTACGAGCGCTTTGAGGGTGCTTAGCTGGCTTAGCTACATCGTAAAATAATGTGGGTACCTCCCAAATGTACCTGCAGTAGGCGCACTAGGAGCGTTTGCAACGGCCAATGTCGCGCGTAAAGACGTTCTCATCCTCGCGGCACGGTTGAGGTGTTTTCAGAGAAGCGAAGCAAGACAAACGAATGAAAAAACGATGCTAACGGGGCACGATGACTTTACCGCGTTCCACTCTTATAATTTTGCAGATTTTGTAGTTTCACTTCATGTAGATTTAGTGTCTTTTTGTTGTTGTTTTCACCCTAACAAAGATACACATCCGCGTCGTTGTTACGTCTTTCTGCTGTCGTACTTATTGCTCTGTTGTCAAAAGCGTATTGGCAGAGCTCGTACGGAAAAGTGGTCATTCGTTGTAACCCTTACGAAAACTGTACCTTATTTTCAATCGCATCTGAACATGAAGTGCACTGTGTGCAACAAACGTTCAGTGGAAATGCAACAAATTTTTTTATAGCAGCGTGTGGGCTAGCTGGTTCTGTGCGATTCAAGGTGAACAGCGGCTGTAAAACTTCGTGAACGGCTGAAGGAAAAAAAATTCAGCCATTTCCACGTTGTGAAAGCTATCGGACAGCGCAGCTGTAAGCGCGCGAGTGTATGTGTTTAGCGAGGTCACGCGGTGTGGCAAATGAGCCGCTATATATTTGAAATACGCGCGCTCACACTTGATTGGTCAAAGCGAGATCACGTGACCTGTGAGCTCGGGCAATGACGTTTAAGGGAACACCTCGCGTCACGTGATTTGCCGCCAGCTCTGCCGAGATCCTGCCAAGTGTGCGCTCCCAGTTATCTACTTTACCCTCTTACACGCCCAGGTGCTTTGCCTTGGTTTATCAGTTAGTCTCTCATTAATGTAAATAATGAAAGTGGGAATTGCTTTATCTCAAAGTAATTAAACTGATTGCTTTAGCTTGTCTTGGTTTATTGTAACTAATGTAAGTCTCAGATTAATATAATTGATGTAAGGGCGAACTGATTTCTCAAGATTCCGCAGTCACAGTAGTCATCTTCATCATTTTGTTTTGTTTATTTTGTTCTCTCCCCTTTTGTCACGTGACATGCGTGACGCCTACTGCTACTGCTTTTACTACTACTACTACTACTACTACTACTACTACTACTACTACTACTACTACTACTACTGCGACGAGGACGACGGCGCACAGTACACAGCTCCGCTGTAAAAATAAAAAATTACACCATCTCCCGCTAAAGGGAACCATGTGTAGATGTGAAGCAGCGGGCGCTAACGCTTACACTGGCGGTGGCGTTGACGCTGGCGCTATCGCAGCGTTGCTCAGGAGAGAAAACTGAGGAGGCGCAAAGCACGCAGTGATGGAGCGGTGTTTCCTACTGGAACATGCCAATCGCTGCTAATGGGCAATGAGAGACAGAAGACTCCGACTGGACACAGAGACCCGCAGTCGGCTTTTAGTTAACGCGCACGCTCGAATTTTTATTGTTCAACAACGCACAGGAGAAATCTCCCACCGGCACCACCTTGGAGGTCAAGATCCATTGCCATATATACGGGATGGACAGTGAACGGTTGTGCAGCGCGAGCAGTCGGTTTTTTCAACCAAGAAACTCGCTAGCAGACGCTGCCTGCGTCGGCGTCGCGAGGCGAGAGAGGGGGGTAGTGTAGGAGAGGAGAGAGAGGGGGGGACGCGCATGCGCAGTGGGGGGTGTGGACGCTGTGGGCAGGGATGCCTAGAGGAGAGAGGGGGGGAGCGTATTAGAGGAGAGAGAGGGGGGGACGCGCATGCGCAGTGGGGAGCGCGGGGAGGGATGCCTAGAGGAGAGAGGGGGGGGAGCGTAGGAGGGGAGAGAGGAAGGGAGGCGCATGCGCAGTGAGGGTGTGGTTGCCGCGTGGAGGGATGCCTAGAGGAGAGAGAGGGGGGAGAGGAGGTTTTTTTATTTTTATTTATTTTTTTTTTTTTTGAAAGGGTTTGCGCATGCGCAGTAAGTGAAGCCTCGAGGCACACCACCACCACCACCACCACCGGATTAAGCTTCGCCATAAGATGCTTCACATCTAAAAAAAATGAAACACTGAGGAGCACTAGAGCTGGCCCATCTTAATTCCGTGGCAGCGTTTGTCCCTGTCAGTGCGCTTGGTTTTCTTTCCCACCGGTTCGGAAATTCGAGTTTCTTGACTATCGAAGAACGTTTAGAGCAGTTTTTGGTTAAGGTTGACCGTCGTCCCGGCGTGTACCGCGCAGGACAGTGGAAGCGGGCAGCTTGATGCTGTCGATCCTGGCGGCCGCCGCGACCGTGTCGACGACGGACTTTGCCAACTTCGTCGTAGCGCGCATGCTGCTCACGGGCTCGCTGGGCGCCGTGGCTCTGGCTATGGGCGTGGCAATGTTCGAGGCCAGCTACAGCCAACGGCAGAGGCAACTCTGCGTGTGCTTCGGGCACTTGGTCGTGTCCCTGGCGGCGCTGCTGCCCCGGCTGCTGAGCGCCATGATGGTGTTCGACCGACGCGCCGTGTGCCTGGCTGTACTGCTGTGCGCCTTCGCCATGTTCGTCATGGTGCTTGGTGGCGTCGAGGAGTCTCCGCGTTGGCAGCGCGCGATGTTCGAAGCAGCCACGTCGGTCGACAGCAAGGCGCAGACGTCCAAGACGGCCGTGAACCGCTTCACAAGAGGGTAGGTGAACAATGAAACGACTTTGCCCCTATTGAAAGGGTTTGCAGCGCAAACACGGAAGTGCTGAAGGAAAGACGTTACATCGAGAAACGGAAATGCTTGCAGCGCAAGCACTTCCGTTCTTGCTCTGCAAACCCTTTCAATATGCACTTTAACCAACAAGCCCAAATAGCCGTTCTTCTTTGCCCCTATAGATGGCTTGCACTGACGTCCCTGAAACAGCCGCGTTTAAACACAAACATGATGAGACGCAAGCTTTGCCATGTCACGTTAGTCTTATCAGTTCATCGCACGCTGGTTCCTTCGTAATTCATGTACAGATGCCCAATAACGTTCCAGTGGCGTTATTACGCCATTGAAGCAGGTTAATCGCCGCGTGATTATACTGCTTTGACGTGATCTAAGCCGCCATGTTGGAACCGTGTTGTGCGTGCGTGACTTCCCGTGCCAGGTATCAATAGTACCTTGACTTAGACGAGTTGGTCAATCATCATCAGCAGCAGCAGCAGCCTGACTACGCCCACTGCAGGGCAAAGGCCTCTCCCGTGTTCCGCCAATCAACCCGGTCCTGTGCTTTCTGCTGCCACGTTATACCTGCAAGCTTCTTAATCTCATCTGCCCACCTAATTTTCTGTCTCAACCTCACGCGTTTGCTTTCTCTTGGAATCCAGTCAGTTACCCTTAATGACCAGCGGTTATCCTACCGACGTGCTACGTGCCCGGCCCATGTCCATTTCTTCTTCTTGATTTCAACTATGATATCCTTAACCCCCGTTTGTTCCCTGACCCACTCTGCTCTCTTTGTGTCTCTTAAGGTTACACCTGTCATTTTCCTTTGCATCGCTCGGTGCGTCGTCCTCAATTTAAGTTGAACCCTCTGTGTAGGTCACCAGGTTTCCGCTCCGTAGGTAAGTACCGGTAAGATGCAGCTGTTATATACCCTCCTCTTGAGGGATAGTGGTAGACTACCATTCATGATTTGGGAATGCTTGCCGAATGTGCTCCATCCCATCCTTATTCGCGAAGTGGCTTTTTGAAAAAGAGGAAAAAAAAGGAAGATATAAGCGCGACGTCGTAACTGTCTCTCACTTAGGAGGTCACCTCAACAACGCCGCACGGGGTAGGGAGAGGGAGGGGGAATAAAAGTAAGCGGAAAGCGGGAGAGGAGTGGAGAGAGAGAAAGGAGTGGAGGGCATTCACCCCGGATCCGACAGCGCGAGCGCTCGCCACGCCCCCGAGCCAGGAACGGCCGCCAGGCAGGCCGGGAAGGCAGAATGTAAACAAACCAAGTCACGTGTCGCGCCGGCGACACGAAGAGTGTTCGTCACCGCAGGAGGAGGGAAAAAAAAAAACACACCCACGGGTTGCGCATACGGGCCTCAGAGGCGCGTAATCAGATCGGCGTCACCGAAAAAGTCCAGCAGCGCGTAGAGGGCGCGCCGGAGGGTTGTGCAGTGAGCACTGGGGAAAAGGAGATCATCCCGACTCACGTGTGGCAGTCCGAGTTGGCCGTAAGCACCGAGGAGTCGACGGCGAAGGTCGGCGTATCCCGGGCACTGGAGCAGTATGTGTTCAATGGTCTCGTCCGCTGCACACTCAACACACGCCGGGCTTCCACCGCCAGACTGCCGGAAGATGAGTTCCGCCGTTCGGCTGCACTCGGTGCGGAGGCGTAGAAGGAATGCGCGCGCATGACGGCTGAGGTCCTGTTGAAGGTAGCCGTCGCGGCATCACTCCCGTAGCCACACGCGAGTCGGGATGAAGGGCACGAACGTGGCGTGCTACAAGTTGGCGCGCAACATCATAAACACGCACGAAGTTCGTGATGGGTGTGGACGCGGCGTGTGCATCCTTCGCGAGCGCGTCTGCTGCCTCGTTGCCGCGCACTCCGATGTGGGAAGGAATCCATTGGAAGCACACGTCGCATCCACTGCGCAAGATGACAGTGAACTTGCGCGTGAGACGCTGGGCGATGAGGGAGCCGTGCTCTCCTCGAGGCTAGCGTGAGTAGTGCCGCTCGCGAGTCCACAAACACTACCGCTGCAGTCGGAAGGTGCTCTGCGAGTTGGTCGGCAGCCAAGTCCAGTGCCGCGAGTTCAGCTGCGGTCGAGGAGGCGACGAAAGGAAGCCGGCACTGCCTCTCGTCTCCTAATGATGGTATAAGGCTGGCAGCAGCCGCCAGCCGTCTCCGTTCACCGAGCCATCAGTAAACACATGGAGACGGTCGGCGTATCGCTCCTCGATGACCGCAGAAGTCTCCTGAAGGAGGGCGCTGCGGGGGGTCTTGCCTTTGGATCGTATGCCCGGGATACTGGTGGAGATGGCCAGGCGAGAGTTCCAGTGAGGCGGGATGGGGAGGAGGCCGCAGTCGGGAATCCTCGCTGACCAGTCCCGAGTATGCCAATGCAATTTGCCCCATGCCAGAGTGTGGTAGCGAGAGGAGGCGATTGACGATTCCCCTTCCCCCTCGCGTCATGTGCATGCGCTCGACGTGGCGCAATGCGCATGCCTTCGCCTTGAGCGAGAGGGGGGTCTCGTTGGTCTCTGCGTACGTCGGGCCCACTGCAGAAGTCCGCGGAAGCCCAAACATTCGGCGTATGACGCCACGGTGGTCAGTGTCGAGTCTGTCCCACTGCGCCGGCTTGAGGCTTACGAGGGAGAACCTGTAGAGGGCCCTCGCACCGGCGACAGCGTTGTAAACACGCAGGGCAAAGTCTGGCGAGCATCCGTTGCCTCGAGCAAGAAAGTTAGAGGCTGCGCCGGCCACTCGGCGAGAGCCTGCCGATGGTCCTTCACGGCTGGTTTCCAGCTCAGACGGTGGTCGAGTGTGACGCCGAGGTATCTGACGGTCCGCCGCCATGGCAACACAGTGCCGCGAAGCGAGATACGCGGAACGTGGTACCGTGCAGAGGGGGACGGGTGCACGAGCAGTGCCTCTGTCTTGGCGGGCGAAAGCTGCAATCCGATGCCTGCAATGTAGGCGTCCACCGCGACGAGGGCACGCTGAACACTGTCCCGCACCTGGGTTCCGCGCGAAGTAGGTCCACTGGTGAAGAGGGCCACGTCGTCAGCGTAAATTGCGATGCGCACCTCGTACGCCGTGTCGCGCGGGAGATAGGTCCGAAATGCGCGCAAGGGCGAGGTTGAAGAGGAAGGGGCTCAACACACTGCCCTGCGGCACTCCCGTGGTTGACGCACGAGGCGCACTGAGGTCGCCGCCGATGCGGACGCGGAAAGTTCGGCCTCCGAGGAACTCCTCAACGTACCTAAGAAGGCCACCACACACACCCATCGCACAGAGAGCGTCTAGTACGGCCGCATGAGGCAGGCAATC
>JALIZH010026146.1:0-29535 GCA_030522465.1 Rhipicephalus appendiculatus
CAGAGTTCGTCGACTGCCGTATGGCGTATCTGTGGCACCTGGTTTGTTTCAAAGGGTCATGGGCACAATACAAGCTGGACTTCCCCAAGTTGCCGTATACCTAGACGACATTATCGTGGTCAGTGAAACAGAAGGAGAACATGAGCACGTGCTCACCGACGTTTTTAGGCGGCTGGCCAAGGCTGGACTCAGGGTGCAGGCAAACAAATGCGATTTTTTGAAACAGAACCTGCAGTTCTTGGGCCATCGCATTGACCAAAAGGCGTCTATCCGGCGGAAACCAAAGTAGAGGCCATCCACAAAGCCCCAGCCCCAACCAACAAGAAAGAACTACAGGCGTGTCTAGGTATGATAAACTTTTACAATCGTTTCTTCCGCGGTAGGTCTGAAACAGTAGAGAAGCTTTACCGGCTGTTAGATAAAAATGCCAACTGGAAGTGGGATGAGCAGCACCAAAAGGCGTTCGACTGTCTTAACAAGTCGTTAACTTCAGACTCCTTGCTGGTACATTTTAACGAAAGCGCTCCCTTGATACTGTCATGTGATGCGTCCCCGGTGGGTGTAGGTGCTGTATTGGCTCACTGTGACTGTAGAGAAACTAGCGATCAGCGAAAGAACCACACAGACAGCCGTTCATCGTTCCAACTTCTTCTTCTTCTACTGCAGTGCTCCGCCTGCACGCGTTTATTCCGTCATCTTTTTCTACATACTCCCGCCCCCCCAGTACAGGTGCAGTACACGAGCTTGTAGGATGTGTGTATATGGGTCTTTTTAAAAGTTTGCGTTCTTGGGTCTCACTCGTCAAGCTCGGATGATTCCATCTCAACCGGGGTCAACGTCTATGATTCGACCGGGAGGCCAAACGCTCCTACAAATGCCAGACTCCTCGATGATCACCGCACCGGCTACTTGGAGACTGCTGCAAGGAAGTGCTTGGTAAAGGTGAAAAGCCTGCACTTCCAGAAGGCACTCTTTTTCCCATGAGATCCACAGGTGATCGACAAGGTGCTGACAGTATTGTAACTTTCTTAGGCCATGTCGAACAGTCTGACTACTTCGAGTTGCGTAGTCCTCGTTAGTTCTCTCCGGTGAAGTCGGCAATGAAAGTCGATCTAGAATAGGCGCAGCTCCTATCGCAGAAAGCTCTTTGGAATCCGCATACGTGTAGCTGATCGGTCTTGAATTGGTAACCGCTTCTACCTCCAGTTGTACCATCTCCGTTTCTTCGCTGTTGAGCTTGCTCTTTCCAAGCGCCTTGAACAGCGAAGACTTGACTCTTCTGACAAATCTGTCCCACCCACAACCCAACCAATGTGCTCCAAGTGAAATAAACTTCGACTCTCCTCGAGGCGTCGAGAAGAATGGTGCAAACGGAGAGCACGTCATAATGCTCCTCTCTGAATTGAGGTTCGCCCCTGTATCAAGGAACTCGTTGAGGGATCGTATGTTTTGAGCGGGTGACGAAGCGTGGAACACGACTTGGAGCTTCGCATTTAAATATTCACGGCTCATATTTTCTCGTTGTGGCGCATAGTAGATATCCCGACCGATAGGAGCGTTCTGATGAAGCACTTCAGTATGTCCAAGCTCAACGCATTGTCGGACGACTGCGCCGTATCTCTCCAACAAGCCTTCTTTCACCCATATCCTCGTTGCCTGTTTTTTGGAGACCTGGGAGCCCGTTATCACAGTTGTTTGCAAATAGTCGTAACTGATCATCCTTCCATGGTAGCGCCACGGTGTATCCGTCCTCTTTTTTGCTAATCGTTCTTTGGAAGTGTGAACTGTACTCATTTAAGAGAGATTCGCCAGAATCTGTAAGGCCCGCTGCTTCAAGTTGCTGGGGAATCTGCGGGATTGTGCCATTGTCGCTGATCGTTCCGACTTTCAGAACACAGACCACGAGGTTAGTGTCGCAGTCAAGAGAAGCACTTTGACGACTGGGCCCTTGCAGTGTCCTTCCAAGCGCCGTGTTGATTGCGACCAATCCTGAAATTTCCATGCTTCTTATTACTTCTCCGGTAGTTATCTTCCAAAGCTGGTCCGCTCCAATCAACAAGCTGATGCCGGTCTCTGTCTCCGCTTCAAGAAATTTCTTTTGTCGGCAATAACTTGGCCTTCGAGACGCAGCTGTTGCAAGGTGTGGCTATCAGCTGTCGGTGAAAGGATGTCGTCGCCAATAACTGGGACGACAATTGCCCGAACAATGTGGAGGTCGGCAGAGTACTGGCTGCGCAGGGGAACTTGCACAATCCTTCGTCTTTCCACCGAAGTTGGGGATGCGCTACCAAACGTGTTGAATGGAACCCTTGTCTCCCCCAGTACCTGCAAATTCAGTTTCTCGGCGAGGTCTTGCGTGACGAAAGATCGCTGACTGCCTCCATCAAGAATCCCTCGGACGTAACTTGATCTCCCGTTCTTGATGATGAAGGCGCGAAAAGTCTGCAGGTACACTTCGCTGTTATTTCGCTCACAACCGTTTGAAGTATCTTTGTCGCACAGCATAACTGTGTGCGATGTCCCTGCAGTGCTACCAGAAGCCTCTGCTGGTAACGACGTTTCCACTGTAGCCGATTTCCTTATGTAGATATGGTCACACATACTCGATGCGTGCGATGCGTGCCTTCCGTGACAAGCTGAACAGGTAACTTTTACGTTGCAAGACTGTGCCAGGTGACCCCGTGAAGTGCATCTGTAGCAGCGGTTGTCTTCAGCTAGCTTCTTTTTCTTGTCGAGAAGAGAGAGATGGGCGTCGCAGGCGCGTGTGCCGTGCTTCTTCGATCCGCAGAAAAAACACTCGCTCCAGCTGTTCGATGCGCTGTGTATAACAGAAACGGTGCTGGTGCTGCCGTCTCGAGCTCTCTGATGAGTGAGAGTGTGGTTATCGACAGGTCATTGTGAGAATGGCTTACACTGCTCCCGGCTTTCCAGTTCAATGCGTATGAATAAGAGCAGCTATTTTAACTCAGATTCTGATGTTGCAGCTGCCAGTGTTGAATATGAGGCGTTAATGTCAGATTCGTGTTCTCTTAAAGATTGACTGCGCTTTGCTCCTGTGTAATCCAGAACGATCTCGTATGGCAAAGCCTCTTGAATAATATCGATCAGCATCGCAGAAAAGGTCACCGTTGGTACGTTTAGTGCTGAAAAACATCGAATGTTGAGCTGCACAGAGTCGTAAAGTTGCCTGAGGCCTCGAACTTCGCTGCCTGACTTCACGAGAGGGAGATTGCGAAGCGCTGAAAGATGGTGTTGCTCTATGCGTTTCGATCTCCGAAGCGTTCTTTTATTAACTCTATGACGTCTGCGTAACAGGCTTCCGAAGTCGGAAAGCCAGATATCGCCACTGCCGCTTCACCTGCAAGGTAATGCCGTAGATAAAAAAACTTCGTCCTCGTTGATAGAGCGTTGTTGAGATGAACCGTCGGCTCGAACTGCTCCCAGAAAGCTGACCATTTATGAATGTGACCCTTAAATGTTGGCATGTCATGATTCGGTAGTCTTGGGCAAATTCTGGTCACAGGATCAGGAGCTGATGGGGTTGCGTTGTGAGGAGCAGTCGCCGCTGTACTCTCCCCACGTCGCAAACAGGCTATTTTGCATCGAATCTCGGCGAGCATGCTGATGGCTGGGTCGTTATACTGCGCCGCCGCTACATACTCCGCTTCGAGCTCCTCGTCAGCTAGGTGCGCTTCGAGTGCATCACTTTTCTTCGAGAGCTCGCTTTTGCTAGCTGACAAACGGTCATAACTACCTGTCAGCTTGGGCTTGTCCCGCGGTAGGATCTGTCAGCAGGGACCATGCTTCCTGTAGAAGCTTGGTATTCTGGGCTCGTCGAGCTAAGCGCTTGGTTTGAGGCGATCCATTCGATCTGGTCCTGAAGTCGAAGAGGTCTGGGTGGCCCACGCCGATCGCGAACAATCCGTCGTCAGTCCTCGCCGCCCGCAGCGCGCTGCGGTCGAGTAGGAAGTCCTGTTATGTTATTGGAGAGCATCTTACATTAAATGGGGGAATCTCATCATACGGCGTGGCGACACCAGAAATGAGCAGCCGATTGCCTACGCATTTAGAACACTTACAAAGGCTGAGCGGAACTATGCCCAAATTGACCGAGAAGCATGTTTGGTGTTCGGCATTTTCATCAATACTTAGCCGCGCGGAAATTTGTTATATTCACAGATCATAAACCGCTTCTCGGAATATTCCGCAGGGAAAAAGCAAATTCCCGAAGTGCTGTCGCCTCGCATGCTGCGTTCGAGTTTAATGCTGTCGGCGTATGAGTACCAACTCGAGTACCGCAAAACGCAGGACCACGCTAACGCGGACTGTCTCAGCAGGTTGCCGGCTCCAGGATGTCATCAAGACGCTGACCTTCCAGGTGACGTCTTACTCCTGGAAGCCGTAGAGTACCCACCAGTCACCGCCGGGGATATTGCATCCTGTACGTCGGAAGACATCCAGTTAACCCTTTCCTGCCCGAGAAAAATATAATAGAAAAATTGCTAACTTGCTCAAAAATTATTGATGTTTGCTCTATTGTAATTAAGTTTTCAAAGGTTAAAGTATAAGAATTGGAGATTTTACCCCAGAAAACAGACCCGCACATATGCGCGGGCTGGGCTTTTTTATTCATGTGATTCCTTGCTGCGAGGAATACACTCATAACGCCTAAGACAAAACAAAAAATGCGTGCTCAGAGCTGCGAATGCAACATTTTAGAGTATTGTATGCCACTTGGGAGGCACAGGTATAAGTTGCTCTTCATACAACGCGTCTTTGAACAAGAAGCTACACTTGACAGTCTGCAGTGTTGTGCATATGTCAAGCTGCATACTGATCGCCAGTGGTACATATAGCCGAGTCTAATCGCTTGGCTATGCCGGGCGCCTTTTACACTCCAGTAAAGTTGTCTAAGGATTGATCTTGTGACACAGTCTTCTTTCCGCTTTGAATTCTTGGGCGCCTATTGACGAGCAAAGTTCCTCAGAGATCGGATGCAGCCCATGATCAGGTCCATACCTAAAGCTGCTTGATCTTTTGCACACTTACTTGCAAAGTTCTTCTATGTCTACAACTAGGGCACGCTGCCGTTTTGTCAGCAGTAACTTCAAAGGCCGTTGCATTAAATTAGTGTGAGAAAGTCGGCAAAGGAGTCTTGACAACAACAAGAACGTCGGCTGCCTCCCCCACTTCCAAGCAGGTGAGGCTTTGCAGCCGAATGTGTCTTCTTCCAAAAGACATCAATTTCACTGAAACTGGCAGGATAGGGTGAGTGGTCACCTGACCCAGTTATTACGGAGGCGACTGCTCAGATACTCGCCTTCCATACTCCAGTTTTCATCACTAAGTTGGCTCGAACGACGAATATGAATCTCTGTCAATTCGTAAACGTGGTCCCTACCCAATTCTGACGCAAGACATCAGGAGGCTCAATATCTCTCCTATGTCTTCTTCATTCTCTGGTTTTAAAATCTTGGCATGTAAAAAAAAAGAAAATTCAGCGCCCAAAAAAGCTTGTTCCCGAAGTTACATCATTTTAGCAATTTCAACCCTCAATGTTATTTATTATCTTTAGAATTTCACTGGCGATACTGAAACTCTATATGATAGGCAATGTAAAATCTAATTCTTTGAAATATAATGCATGTCGTCACAACATATTCACAAAATTAATATTTTCTGCGTAAATGGTGATAGCAATTCACGCACATCACTTCGCGTCGCTAACTTCAAATATAAGAAAACATCAGGAAGCACCAACCAAACAATTGCCAATAAGATGCCAAGAAAGCTATTCGCAATAAAAAAAATTACACCATCTCCCGCTAAAGGGAACCATGTGTAGATGTGAAGCAGCGGGCGCTAACGCTTACACTGGCGGCGGCGTTGACGCTGGCGCTCATCGCAGCGTTGCGCATGAGACAAAACTGGGGAGGCGCAAAGCACGCAGTGATGGAGCGGTGTTTCCTACTGGAACATGCCAATCGCTGCTAATGGGCAATGAGAGTACTGAGGTGAAAACAGCGCACACTTGACACGGACCGACAGAGAATAGACAAGACACAGGCGCTGTTAGTCAGCGCCTGTGTCTTGTCTATTCTCTGTCGGTCCGTGTCAAGTGTGCGCTGTTTTCACCTCAGTATGCTCAACCAACTAGCTCGAGATGTGTTATTCAAGGCAATGAGAGACAGAAGACTCCGACTGGACACGGAGACCCGCAGTCCGCTTTTAGTTAACGTGCACGCTGCGAATTTTCCTTGTTCAACAACGCACAGGAGAAATCTCCCACCGGCACCACCTTGCAGGTCAAGATCCACTGCCATATATACGGGGGTGGCGAGTGAACGGTTGTGCAGCGCGAGAAGTCGGTTTTTTTCAACCCAGAAACTCGCTAGCAGACGCTGCCTGCGTCGGCGTCATGAGGAGCGAAGGGGGGAGCGTAGGAGAGGAGAGAGGGGGGGACGCGCATGCGCAGTGGGAGTGTGGACGCCGCGGGCAGGGCTGCCTAGAGGAGGGAGCGTAGGGGAGGGAGAGAGAGGGGGGACGCGCATGCGCAGTGGGAGTGTGGGGACGCCGCGGGCAGGGATGCTTAGAGGAGAGAGGGGGGGGAGCGTAGGAGGGGAGAGAGGAGGGGAGGCGCATGCGCAGTGAGGGAGTGGTTGCCGCGGGGAGGGGATGCCTAGAGGAGAGAGAGGGGGAGAGGGGGGTTTTTTTTATTTTTTATTTTTTTTTTTTTTTTGAAAGGGTTTTGCGCATGCGCAGTAAGGGAGGCCACGCGGCACACCACCACCACCACTACCGGATTAAGCTTCGCCATAAGATGCTTCACATCTAAAAAAACAGAATGTGCAGGCCCAACCACGCCCGAAAGAGCCAACCTGTGCCGCTCTGCCGGGCACTTGACGAGGACTAAAGCCCAGCCCGCACAAACGTGCGGGTGACTTTCACGCGTGAGTGCACAGCGTGTGTGTGGAAAGAACGCGCAATTTTTTTTAACGAAGCATGTTTTTTATAAGTATAAATATTGCTTTGATATGCATACACTCCCCGAAAAAAGTTTATAACAAGAAGGACCGTTGATTTACTTGTGTGAGGTAGCTGCTGTCGGCGCACGTGCTGAGACGGTATGTTGCATGGAAGATTACTCGCCCTCTGGTGTCGAAATTATTGAACTACTGAAACAGATATATTCCCGTAAACTTTGACCTCAGCGGCCTAGAGCTATGAAACCGAAACTGAAACCCTTTCCTGCCCGAGAAAAATATAATAGAAAAATTGCTAACTTGCTCCAAAAATTATTGATGTTTGCTCTAGTGTAATTAAGTTTTCAAAGGTTAAAGTATAAGAATTGGAGATTTTACCCCAGAAAACAGACCCGCACATATGCGCGGGCTGGGCTTTTATTCATGTGATTCCTTGCTGCGAGGAATACACTCATAATGCCTAAGACAAAACAAAAAATGCGTGCTCAGAGCTGCGAATGCAACATTTCAGAGTATTGTATGCCACTTGGGAGGCACAGGTATAAGTTGCTCTTCATACAACGCGTCTTTGAACAAGAAGCTACATTTGACAGTCTGCAGTGTTGTGCATATGTCAAGCTGCATACTGATCGCCAGTGGTACATATAGCCGAGTCTAATCGCTTGGCTATGCCGGGCGCCTTTTACACTCCAGTAAAGTTGTCTAAGGATTGATCTTGTGACACAGTCTTCTTTCCGCTTTGAATTCTTGGGCGCCTATTGACGAGCAAAGTTCCTCAGAGATCGGATGCAGCCCATGATCAGGTCCATACCTAAAGCTGCTTGATCTTTTGCACACTTACTTGCGAAGTTCTTGCAAAGAAGGACCGTTGATTTACATGTGTGAGGTAGCTGCTGTCGGCGCACGTGCTGAGACGGTATTTTGCGTGGAAGATTACTCGCCCTCTGGTGTCGAAATTATTGAACTACTGAAACAGATATATTCCCGTAAACTTTGACTTCAGCGCCCTAGAGCTATGAAACCGAAACTGAAACAGGTGCCGTTTCGTGAGCGTCTTTATTGACCCACACGTTTGTGCGGGTCAGGCCGTAAAGGGCTATCAATGGTGAGGAGATGGATCGTCGACGGCTGGCCGAAAGAACGCGTACCTAAATAATACGGCGCATACGAGGTAAGAGAGCACGAGCTGTCCGTGCACAGAGACTGCGTGGTCTGGGCAAACCACGTGGTGGTCCCGGAAGCGTTGCAAAGCGTGTGCTCGTCCTGCTGCATGCAGAGCATCCAGGGGTATCGGCCATGAAGGCTATCGCGAGATCACATGTATGCAGAAAAATTTGCGCTAAAATAGAAAGGACAACACAAGGAAGAAACACTTAAACAGATCGAGCGCACACTACCAACTGTTTTTATTGAACGTAGAGCGTCGGATAAATAGGCAAACAGAACTGCGCAGACACCCCGAGGCTGCGCATAGGCTGCACAGACACACCGAGGAATATCACATGCTAACGCACCTTAGTCATCAAAAAAGACACTTCTGCACCGTAGAGCGATACCGAGGGCATCACTTACACAGCTATCTCTTTTCCTGTTAATGCAGAACGCTTCCAAAACCTCCCGAGCACACGTGTTTTTGCTATGTCCCAATATCACGGTCTGTTGGAATCGTGCTTCGCATCCACAGGCTGCGCTTCAAGGATAAAGGTCTCAGCTTGACGACGGCTGACAAAGAGGGTGGCTTCGTGTTTATGACGTCAGCAATCTACCAGGAGAGGAGAAAGCTCGCCAGGCCATCGAAAAGAACTTTGTCAAGGTAAAGCCTAGTGAGGCACGTGTAAAAACTAAAGCAGTGGCATTGTGTAAGGACTTCAACCTAACAAAACTTGCGAATGCAACTCAAGGAAGTAAATCCAGCACCTTGCAAGTGTTTTTAATGCTAAAACGCATAAAGTAGACATTCCCTTTCGCACTATCGTGAGTGAAGAAGGCTCATGGCAACACCAGGCTAGCATGTTTTTTGCAAAAATGCCTCAATCTGTTGAGTGTGAATGACCCGTTCGCGACGAAGAATTCTATCGAAGTTTCGCGTTTTTTTTGAGGGCAAAGTTTCGCCTGGGTTGACATTCTCAGTGGATGTACAAGATTTGTTTTATTCTGTCTCCCATGTTGAACTTTTTAAGTTTGTTATGGACTGCATTCTAGAGAATTCAGCTATTGATTTTCAAAAATTCAACCGGTCTGAGTGTTGATAAATTTATGTCGCTCTTAGAGTTTTATCTGAAACACACCATCATAGGTTTTGACAAGGGTTTGTACCTGCAAAGAGAAGGCATTTGTATTGGATCGTGTGTTGCCCCAGTTTTGTGCAACATATTTTTAGCCTACATTGACCGCGATCTATTTGAAGCGTTTGCAAGTGACGGAGTGTTAAAGATATTCGGGTACGTAGACAATTTCCTGGTAGTATTGGACAAACAGCAAGCACAAGCGAAAGTGTGGAAAACGTGTTAATGAAGTTTAACAAGTATGGGAGGGGTCTATGTTTTACGTACGAGCTACCGCAGGAGGGAACGCTGCAGTTTTTAGATCTTAAGCTCATTTTCAAGCATGAGCATACATGTTATTCGTACTGTCCACGGGCTAGAAAGAAGCCTTTACCATACACATCATCACACTCTAAGGTAGTAAGAGGGCGATCGCGTCACTGTGTTTGGAGTCTGCACTGGTGAGGTCGTGACCGCATGAGAGGCTGGCCAGCTTCCGTGCCCAGATTGGACGACTGAAGGCAGCTGGGTTCCCGCAGTCTGTGCTGACGGCGGTGGCTGAAACCCTCCTGACAAAGCTGAAAGGGCGTTCGCGGAAGCCGCGGCTGGTGGACTCGTCCATCGGGCGTGAGAAGCCGATTGTGTTACCCTATATACACCGGGTGACACAAAACCTGAAAAAGGTTGCCAATCGCCACGGAGTGGGCATGGTGTTCTCTGCGCCTAAGAAACTTTCGAAGCTGTGCGCGCGCATTTCGAGCGGCGAAGAACGCGTCAGCCTGTGTAGCAAAAAGCATGCCAACCCGGTTGTGCAATGCGATGTAGGAGTGGTGTACGAGATCCCGCTTTCCTGCGGCAGATCTTATGTGGGCCAAACAAGCCGCTGCGTAAATGACCGTGCACGTGAGCACCAGCTGTCGATCCAAAATAACGAAATGGCAAATTTGCCAGCGCACTGCGCAGCCTGTGGATGCGAAGCACGATTCCAACAGACCATGATATTGGGACATAGCAAAAACATGTGTGCTCGGGAGGTTTTGGAAGCGTTCTGCATTAACAGGAAAAGAGATAGCTGTGTAAGTGAGGCCTCGGTATCGCTCTACGCTGCAGAAGTGTCTTTTTTGGTGACTAAGGTGCGTTAGCATGTGATATTCCTCGGTGTGTCTGTGCAGCTATGCGCAGCCTCGGGGTGTCTGCGCAGTTCGGTTTCCCTATTTAAACGACGCTCTACGTTCAATAAAAACAGTTGGTAGTGTGCGCTCGATCTGTTTAAGTGTTCCTTCCTTGTGTTGTCCTTTTCTATTTTAGAGCAAATTTTCCTGCATAGAATGAACCAACTAGCCCTTCAAGACGTCCGGATCACATGTATAGTGGCCTCGCATGGATGCACAGATTGAAGAATTTGTGCGGCACTGCACGGCATGTCAAGAAAACCGGCAGAGTGAACCCAGGGTGCCCATCCACTTTTGGACAAAACCGGAGCGGCCGTGGAGCAAAATACATCTCGATTTTGCGGGACCTATTAACGGTGTCATGTTTCTGGTGGTAGTTGACGCGTTCGCAAAGTGGGCGGAGGTGGAAATGATGACGTCGGCGCGCGCACCGGTCGTGATAGAACGGCTACGCAAGATGTTTGCAACTTACGGGCTGCCGGACTTAATCGTGTTCGACAACGGTGCAGTATTTACGAGTGAACAAATGCATTCGTTCCTTAAGCTAAATGGCATTCAATCTATGTATACTGCCCCCTTATCAACCGTCAAGCAATGGCAGAGCAGAAGACATGGTTCGTGAGTTGAAGTGTGCCCTTAAAAAGCAGAGCCAAGGAACTCTAGCGTGCAAAGTCTCTCGGTTTTTGTTCAAGCAGCATTCCACCCCCACTCGGAGACAGGCAGGCAGGGGCCCCTGCAGAGCTCATGTTGGGAAGGAACCTGAAGTCAAGCCTGGCAAGACTGCATCCCGACACGATGCACGTGGAATGCATGCGGCAGTTACCCCCACGAAGTTTTTCAGTGCGGTGACTCTGTTTATATACTGAATTTTCGCCCAGGTCCAAAGTGGTTGGCGGCGCGCGTGCTGCGGCGTCGGGGTCACGTTATGTACGACGTCCTGACGGCAGATGGAAGCACACATCGACGACACCGGGATCACGTACGAAGGGCTTGGGACCCAACACCCGTGACCACTGCAGGTGGTATCAGTGCCTCGTTGCGCTACCCGAACCCTCAAGTTTGGTGCCTGCGCCTGCCCCTGCCGAACCAGTGGAATTGAGGCGCTCCACCCGTACGCGACGTGCAGTGCGCCGTTATGGGTTCGATGACTAGTGCGGAGGGATGTGATAAAGTGACGTCGTGCGGTGACGTACCGGCGGGGCAATGCGGCATGCGCCGTTTGTATCGGCCACCACAAGTGCAGATAAGGGAGCCGCTTCATCTACTTAAGCACGTTTACAGTGGAAATCAAGTCTTCTTTTCTTGCTGGCTTATCTGCTGTCCGGACGTCAGTTATTACAGGCTGTAAAAGAACGGGGTTCTGTACGCACCAATGGGAATGGGTCGCTACACGTTTTCACGTATTATTGCAGTCAAGGTCGTTCATATGCATGTAGCATTCACTGATACGTAAGGAGAGATTTTTTAAAGCCACTCGAGAAAATACATAGGAGGTCACGCAAGTTATTGCTGGGAGCATGTTTAAAGCGAGCTTGCGTGCTTGGTACAAACGATAAAACTGTTACGCATATAGTGGGCTCTGGCGCATCAGTAAAATTTCAAGAACCTTGGCGCGCATAGTAGATACTACGTAAGTTCCTGTTGCCTTTCGTGGATTGAACGAGTTTTCGACGTCAAGATTCGCCTGCCGTGAAACGTGAGCTCGGAAGCCATCTGCGACGACCACACAGGGGCGTAGCCGATCACTGACGGAGAATCCCCGTGTTCAGAGTAATGTCCGTGGCTGCTTCACCACCGACGGTTACCGGGCCAGTAGCCGATATCGTCACTAAGCATGTTTTGTTTATTTTGAAGCCGTGCCCGACGGTGCTTGGGAGCAAACCGCCCACACTGATGCAAGAGGTTTGACTTGTTACCTTTGTTGGCTCGACCCTCTCTGCGTAATAATTACACTGTCAGATGAACATGAGCTGATAATCGTGGCATTGCCGGCCATACTTGTTACCGTTGTTGGCTCGACCCTCTCCGCGTAATAATGGCACAAAGGCAAAAGTCATACCGGTATATAAAAATGGCAATAAATCATCCTGCGAAAATTACCGTCCAATCTTTTTCAAATGCATTTCTTGGAAGCTACTCGAACGCATTATCGCCTCGCAGATTTACAGACACCTTGAGACCAACAAGTTCTTTTTTCATAATCAGCATGGTTTTAAAGGGCCTATCGTGCGAGACACAGTTGCTTGAATTTACTACAGACTTACACACAAACTTGAACAACCAACAAACTGACTGCTTTTTTCTTGACTGTTCGAAGGCGTTTGACCGCGTCGCGCACTGCCACCGTATCTCGAAACTCTCAGCTCTTAAATTGGACTGTCTCACCTTATCATGGCTTCAGGACTTTCTTTCTAATCGTCACCGATTCACCATTGCAAATAACGTCTCTCCCTCCTTAACTGAAGTATCATCTGGTGTACCACACGGAAGCGTCCTCGGTCCTTTACTTTTTCTCATCTTCATTAAAGATCTCCCCCCATAACGTGTCCTCTACAATAAGAATATTTGCCGATGACTGCATTGTCTATCGCCCAATAGAAAACACGGACGACCATCTGGTTCTTCAACATGACATAGAACAGATTAGTAAGTGGTGCAGTAAATGGCTAATGACATTGAACACGTCAAAATGTAAAGAAATGTCATTTACTGGCAAGGCTACACTTTCACTGTATTCATAGAATATCAATAAAGACACTCTTGCAATCGCTTCACAATATAAGTATCTAGGCATTATATTGACTTCAAATCTTTCTTGGTCAGACCACATCACCTCCATTTCAGCCAAAGCCCCCAAATCCTTGGGTTAGTTGCGACGAAATTTAAGAAATGCTCCTTCCATTATTCGCAAATTAGCATACCTAACTCTGGTTCGCCCTCAAATCGAGTACGCTTCTCCTATTTGGTCCCCTCACCAGAAATACCTGACCGATACATTGGAACGAGTTCAGAACAGGGCAAGCCGCTTCATTTCTAACGATTACAGACATCTGTCTAGCGTCACAGAAATCAAACTTAACCTTTCATTGCAACCTCTGAGTACTTGCCGTGACATTGCCTTGCTGACGCAGTTTCACAAATTCACTCATTCAACTCGAACACTAGCGTGCTTGAAACGGCCCTACTCTACGTCACACAGGCTTCATAATCATTTCAGCTATAGTTTAGTTTTCGTGTAGTTTCGTTTTCGTGCCCAACTCGACATGGCGGATCGAGCTTACGGGATCATCGACAGATGGCGCTGTACATTTACAATATCGACCCCCCATAGTGGGATACGCGTAGGGGGAAACAGGTTTGGAAAAGACAGGTGCAAGGGTCACAGGACCCAAATTCCGGGAAGTAGTTTTGGGGGGGGGGGGGGGGGGGGTTGCCGTCACGCACCGGTACAGACCGGTGCGTGACGGCAACCTGCAAAGAGTGGTTGTCGACGCAAACAAAGAGGTATGGCAGATGAGTCGATAGAAAGGCATCGATGTAGTGGAAATAAACAGAGAGGTGCACAGGTGAAGTGGTTTTCAGAGACAGAATTCACTTCGATAGGAGGCTTGGTCATGATGTGGGTTGGCGTCTTGCAGGACGCGCAGTAGCTTTTTTGGGGGGGCACGCAGGCCCTTCGGTGTCCAGGGTAGCTTGTAATGAGGAAAACAACCAGGGGGACTCTTTGACCGGTAGTATAGCGAAAAACCAGAGAAAACGTAAAAGAAGGGAGAAGGCACGTGTTGCAATTAGTAACATTAACATGCAGGGCGGCAGAAAAAAGGCAAAGTGGTTAGAGATTGAGAGACAGTTAAACAAGGAACAGATAGGTGTTTATGCGGTTACAGAAACACACCTTAGAGACTTGGAAGAGCCACCACATATTGACAATTATATTTGGGAAGGATGCAACAGGATCATATCAGAAAGGAGAGGTGGTGGTGTTGGAATGCTAATTCATAACAGAGCAAAATGGTATAGAGTCAAGCAAACGTGTTCAGAGCACCTATTGGTTTCGGGCACAGTAGGTGGAAAGAAAACGTGGCTAGGTGTAGCTTACTTGTGGACGGCGAATAACTGCAGAGAAAAGAATCTGGAGATACGCAGTTGAAAATCACAACAGGATACTACAACAGAAATTCTGTACTCTTCGTATTTTGGGACGCTGTTGTCTGTTGCACTGCTGTCTATGGTCTGTCTTCTTGTCTGTTGTCTGTCTTGTTGTATAATGTCTATGCTATAGTGTATTGTTGGTCGTATGGTCCATTGTCTATTGTACGGTCTGTTGTCTGCCGTATAGTCTGTTGTCTGTTGTGTAGTCTATTGTCCGTTTTGTAGTCTATTGTCAATCGCGTGGTCCAGTATGTTACATTATCCACTTGTGTGTCACGCCATCCAGTAGTCTGTTGCATGGTCCGGAGGCTTGTCATGGTGCTACAGCCTTGTGCTCCAACACTACTTTAGGACCGTAACCTGTTTGTGTAGTCTGCAGTAATGAAATTCACTTTGTTGGCAAGGCAAGCGGAAGCGTTGCAAGTCTGCTGTCATACTTTTTGAGCAACAAATAATTTATTCCTTTGTGGTAGGCAACGCAAGTATGAGCTTTCCAAACCTTATAAATAAATGACACTGCATACTGAGAAATCTCGAGTGAGAGCCCTGCAGCTGACAGATAAGGATCATTTACCAAAAAAAGTTAATTAGAAAGATTGCTATTTTGCAACGGACACTTCATGCCTCATTTTACTCTGAGGTAGTAAACACCCACAGGATCAAGAACTTGTACTGCGTTCGCACATAGCAGTGCAAATAAATGAAAGGAAATTTATTGCAGCTTCACTAGCACACCTGTTTATGCAGTGACGGGATTTTTAAAGTGCAAACATTGGCACACTTTTCCATGCGCATTTACATGGAACCTTCCTAGTGAAGTTGACACTTACACATTTTTATAAAAATTAGCATTTTAATAACTTTCAAGAGAACTCAAATTAATGAAAATGTATGTGAAAACCTAGCTGGATTAATAGTGCAGGTCGACACACTTTTGTGTAAGGCACCGTTGCAGGGACTTGTGCCTCTTCTGGAGGTCCTGCAGGGAACACTTCTTCGCCTCAAGGTAGTGGATAGATAGAGCCTGCGAGTACAAGGAGCAAGCATAAGTGTAATCTTCGAAGAAAAGAAAACGCACATATAAGGTACTGTCGCGCTCAGTATGAGCTACACCACGCGAGCGCGTGGCCCAGTGCACTGCAAGGTTGTACAGTGGCGCCGATCGTGGCATATTTTAGAGTTATTGGGAAAGAGTTTGGCTGTTCCTGTGAGCGTGCATCACTCCCAATTGCTTGCTTTCATCTTCGACTTCCTTTATTTGAAGGAACTTTTTGCCATTTATTTAACTTTACTGAAGAAAAATTTGAAATTGGTCTATCAGGCCACGGGGCAGTTATCAGTTTCGAAGCTGATATCACGACATGGCAAAACGAGAGCGAGCGTGAAAGCAAGGGAAGGCGATGCTTACTCAAAGGAACAGCTAAACATTCCCTGATAACTTGAAAATATGTCACGATCAGCGCCACTGTACAGCATAACAGAAATTAATTATTGAAAATGAAAATACCACTTAATGCACAGTGCGCTTGGCCACGCGTTCCCGCGGTGTAGCTCATACTGAGCGCGATAGTACATCGTACCACTTGAGTGGGCGGGCATGGGTGTCAGAAGGCACATAATCTCAAATTATATTACATTACAGGCAACATTCCCTAATTTTTCCGCCACTGCACTCTGTCCTTGCTCAGTGGCATTCCCAATAAACATAGAAATGTAAATCGGGAAATTATATAGGTCACTCAAGTGGCATTCTGTTTCTTTCATGGTGTCTCAGCACAGAAAGCGCGCATGCTATTGCAGTACAGCGCTGCCGGCTGGAATGCAGAAGTACACAGCAGTGCACGGTTTCATCAGTAAAAAAGGTTCAATGCCGTGCAATAATTCAAGAAACAGGTATATACACCGATCACTGGCGAAGGCACACCAGAGCTTGGAATCAAATATGATAGGCTTGCTGCAGTTGGTGCTCTGCATTATGGAATGCCTAACCAGGATTGGTCAGCGCAATGACTCTCAACAAACCTAAGATGAAAACAATGTGCACTGCTAATTGAAAAAAAAAGAAAAAAAAAGCTGAACATTACCAACAAGCTGCAGCACGTGCCTATTTTGGCAGTCAAGCTATATTTCCGCTGAACTGACCAGCACTGTAGACCTACCACTTAATGCATTAGCATTCACCATAGCGAACAGGTGGCAAAAGCCTTGCTCATGCTTCTGAGTATCGCTATAAAACAGAATATATAACCCGTTGCACACACATGCAATCAAGCACCAGATGACGGTAAACCATATGTCATAGGTTTCCTGGAGTTGCAGTTAAGCACTTTTTTTAAAAATTTTTGGTTCTTGTGAAACATTCTGTATGTAATTGTATTGCACCAGCGCAGGATAAATGTAAAGGAGATTTTTCTGTGCACACTTTACTGAACGTTTTGGTGATGGCGGAATGATAGCCCCCCTCCGGGAAGGGTTGCCGTTGGGTGGACATGAAAAGGCACCAGAACTCGCGCCAAAAGTAGCCAAAGTAGCCATGTCATTTGATATTATCACCAAATTTCTAGCCAAATAGAACAGAAGCGGTATTATCAACAGCGTATTTACTATTGATGAGTAAATAAAACCATTCTGAATAAGTAAAACCACAAGTTTAAAAAAGAGCCATGGAAATTTATGACGCCAGCGGGGCCCAAAAGTAGCCAATTTGGCGCAAAGTAGCCACCAACGGCAACCCTGCCTCCGGGCACCATGTAATTCCACACATGGCATAACCACACAGACCTTCAGTGGTCATGGGAAGCACCTTCCACGTGCTGATCAATGCAAGAGAGAAACAGATGCCACGCTGATGCTACAGAACAACGAAAATTGGGAACGAACGTGAGAACTACAAGTACGTGATTCCAGAAGTCATACGGAACGAAAAATGCACTGCTTGCCTCTCCATCGTGTCATGCTGGTCTCATTTACCGTTTTGGTGTTGCAACCATGCTTAACTGTTTTGTAATTCTTTTTGCAACATTTTTTGTCACTACACAAAACACATACCTTGCGCGTCATTTAGATAACTCCAATATAAGGTACTGTGTGAAATTTTTTTGTAAACCCAGCCATACGTACGTCAAACTGTGTAGCTGAGGGAGAGGGAGAAAGCTATGCTCAAGCGGCTACCAAAAACACCTATAAGCATAAGCCATTCAATAACATCCTAGCATTTATAAGGGTACTTGAAACGGTTGTCTGCATTGTGTACTGGTTTAGGCTACAGCGTCATAAAATCTCTAGCACCATAAATGAAACAAGGCACCTTGTACCGAGGCGGCTACGAACAATTATCTGTTACCCTTCCACAAAGCACTGCTTACCCTCCTCAACTTCACTGAGCGGGCCTGGTTCACCAACCATAAGTGGCTGTCAGAGTCAACCTCATCCACCTCCCGCCACTGTCACACGCACCTTGAAAGCTCTACATGCACAATGTGCCGCATCAATACCCTCAGCTTGCCACTCGGTTCACCTGAAACTTTAGTGAGGTGTCTAATTCAACCACTCACTTTTGTGATACCACTCACCCATGTTACATGCAATGGGTTATGGATGGCTAAAAACTGTGCAGCACTGGTATGACCTGCAGTGAATTGCAGATTTAAATCTTGATAACAGATAGCACCCTTCATGCAGACGCGTTAAATAGGTCTTCTAATAATCTTAAAGACCTGCTCCACCATCTCAATATATTTCGACAAAATTGGCCAAAACGTGTCAGAGTCCCACCAAATGGCCTTTTGTGGCTTCTGTATTGTGCTCATAAGAAATGAGTGAATAACTGGCATGGCGGAGGATGAAAGAGGCTGAATAGATAATGCAGCCGAGATTAAATAAATGTGGAAGGGCAAAAACCAAGATAAGCAAAGTGGAGGAATGTACAGTGGAAGCCTGAGGAGAGTCGCTGTGGAAATGCAGTGCTGGTGTGCCCTATGGACCCATTGTGCGTGCACTACAGTGCCCAACTTTCTTCACTACCACAAGTATACGGTCCTTGCACTATCACTTCTTTCATCCTTCCAAGGCGCAGCTGGTGGAACTATGCACTTCGGCACAGTTTAGTTGTGTAATCCAAGGCAAAGGCGTGCGCCATGCGCGCGAAATAACTAGTACTTTACAAACTCTCCACACTTCAGCCAGAGTCATTTGCTAAATTCCAATGCGTACGTTTGTATGCGGGGCATCATGCCATTAAAGAAGCATCCAATGATGTTGGAGTGCTCGTCAAAATGTCTCTAATACCCCTGTCACACGGACAGCCTTAAGCGCGGTTACTGCTAGCTACACAGCGGGCGTCAGTGCGGTTCGTCTCCTAAATTTGGTTATCGCAAACAGAGCTAGGCAATCACGGTTTATGCTCGCAGACCGAGCTAGGCAAGATGGCGGACACCACTGCAGCGGCTTGTGCATCAGCGTCAGCGAGAATGACAACTCAAAGGTGCATCAACTGTCCAGACGCCACAACACGAGCACTAATATGCTTGTGGGAAGACAATCTAGCAGCACTGCCCTCGAACACGCGGAATTCCTGTGTGTGTGCGCGGGTACGCGAACGTGCGTACACACACACAAGCAAACGACACGACAAGAATTCTCAGCAGATCCAAGCCTCTCGGGTCCCACAAATCATGAACGTACATGCACGCAGACTCGATTACAAAAAGATAAACACACAAAACCACGTGCAGAATTCTCAGCCCAACAAAGTCTCTCGGGTCCTTGCTCAACTCACGGGCATACACGCACACTAACTCATCGATCACACACGCAAAACATAAATAAAGCACCTACAACACACACAACGAATTGTCAGCACAACCCATGTAGTTTTTACGACATGGATTGTCCCCGACTAGTCTTGGCTCTCACGATGGCTGCGTCGCCAAGTTTGAAAGACTGTCTTTAAAAACGGCTCAAGTTCTCTATAGTATATACACCTCATTGAAGGCTTAAAGTAGTCTAACAGTTATTGCACAACTTGACGCGACATATGTAAGCATTCTAGTAGTATAGTGTTTGCTCGTTGTCCACGAAAATTGCGTGCGAAATTTCGCTCACGCGTTGACCACGTGATTGCATTGGTTTGCTAAAAACTGAGCTCGTGTAGCACTGGCAAACCGCATTCGCGTTAACTTCGGTTAATCCTGTAAACCACGGTTAAGCATAACCGCAGTTAAAGCTGTCCGTGTGACAGAGGTATAAAAGAGTAGAGATGGTTCAAAAGTACAGAATGATACGAATACTGCAGAACATTCTAGCAGTAAGGTGGCAGTAAGGTGCCTTTCATATGGAAACTGAGGTGATACCATGCATAGTGGGCAGGAAATATGTGTACCCAAAACAAATAACTGTTGCCGAATGCATGAAATTCCTTGAACTCGCTGTCAATGCAAACTGCAAATGCTCGTCAGTAAGTGGTGTCATGCCCATGAAACACGAGCCCTGATGGCAGGTGGACAATTGACATAACATTCAGATGGCAACAAGGTTGTATTCATATGCCCGAAAGGCGTCATGTTTAACCAAGCTCCAAAGGCTTATGCACAACAAAGATGTCATGAGTGAATGCTGGGCTAAGCGATTTGATTTTGTGAAATGTGATGCATTTCTGGCACTTTCAAAGAAAAGATTATCAGAGAAAATAAGAGACATGTGAAGAAAAAATTGTAGCACAAAACCAACACAAGGACAGACAAGGTACACGGGACTGGCTTTGTTTTCTCTTTTTTTTTTGTAGTACGAGTCGACTTGTCACAATGGACATTGAATTGCCGTACTGCTTCACCACAAAAGCACATCGTGAGAAAAAGTAGAGCATACTATTGGGAGTGAATAAGGAAAAACAAGCAGAGATTTAAGGCGATCTGCGCAGTATTGAAATCGATGGTTTGACGAAACATCGTCTGATCGGGAAGAAGTATGACGAAACGAAAAGAATGAGCGCCGACCAAAATGAAAAGGTTTAGAACATTGTTCTAAACCTTTTGATTTTGGTCGGCGCTCATTCTTTTCGTTTCCTGCGCAGTATTGTAAAGCGATTTCTCAGCAACCTATGTTTCAACCACCTCGGCGACATTCCAATCAATGCTATGGACGAAAAAAAAATTTTCTCGTAAAAGTACTGTGGGAGGGAAAATAGTGCACTAAAATGATTTCCCACAATATTCTAGAGCAGAATCAGAAAGGGTTAAATGAAGTACAACAAAAATGTGCCTGTACATCCAGAAACATAGCTCATGCACAGAAAACCAATAACTCTTCCTCAGGCCCTTAGACAAGAATTTTTTTTTTCTAGAAGAGGGGGGGGGGGGCACTTGCAGGAAGCCTGGACTATTTTAGAAAAACGCTTAACTTTATTATTTCTGGTAAAACACCCCTTGCCATCTAAAGTACCGGGGCATAGGCCCCTTTCGGGCAACGGGCCTGCTCTTCCTATTTACATTTCTAAGTGAATCAGAACTGACTAAGATCACCAACTGTTTTGTATTTTTCGTGGCATCATTGGGTTTAATATTTCAACAAACGCTGGTAATATATTTGGACAATTGGTAATTACCCGAGTCACGGTTGTGTCATGAACACCACGCACCTGGCCCAGCACTAGCAACCACTGCAAAGCAACATGCAAGAAAAATCTAGTCACATTTAGAGACAGCCTGGTCAGTAACACAGTAAATAGAAGCAAATTATAGTTGCAGAGCAAAAATTACACACAAAATCAAGCTGGACCTCCGACAACTGGGTCTTTCAGTTGGCCCGGTGAAGTTTGGCAAGCAATGTGTATCCTTACTCCTCCCTTATAAGTGCATAACAGTCATCGGGCATTACATGTTGAGTGACAACGCTACCAAATTATTTACATACATTTGGGAATTACTGCTGCTTACTTTGCAAGTGCCAGCTGCTTGAATAACATATTGAATGATGACAGTTGAAAGGTTCCCAATGTTTACAATAAAATGCACTGCTCTTACAGTAATTCCTGGGCTTCAATTTCAATGCACGAGGGCTTGATGAAAAGCTGCGTGGAGTACCAGTGATTCTTTAAGTGAAGTTTAGCAATAACTCATGTTATTTTTAAAAACCATGCCAAGTGATTGTACCCATAAGTAGGTTAGTTTATCTCATGCATTGCAATATACAAACTGAAGTAATTATGAATTTAGTAAATTCCTAGTAATTTTAATTTGCACTGAATTTGTAAGCAACATTCATGAAAAATTTATACTCATTCTAGGTGCCATAGGTGGTTCTTATAATTCCACTTTAAAAAACTCCGATAATTTTATATGCATGTTTAGGGCTTGACAAACAACATAACTATACGGCTATGGCCAGCTGTGTCTGGCCAATTTGCCTTGGTCCTCACTGGTTCATCAGTATGCCTTGGTGGCTGCTAAGCACAGCTTGAATAACAATTTGCACTCAAGCACAGTTAAAGGGACCCCTGAAACAGTTTTGACGATTTTGTACACACACATTGGGCAGGTAGACCAAGTCCTAAGGGTCATTTACAGACTGATTTATGCTCTCAGCGTAAACTGTGTAATTTATTACAGCGCTTTAAAGCTGCGGATCAGCCAAACGCGTTTTCAACCGCCCATTCACAGTACGACATGCAGTGGGCGCACGACGTCATCTGACGTCAACCTGGCAGCTGATCTCATTGGCTGTGGTGTGCGCGTAGGAAAGATCGGCTGGTAGGGTAGTGGCACCTGTCGGAGGAGATATCAACCACAACATCTCAGTTGCCAGAGGGCGTGCGTGCTGCCGGGCGCAACTGGGCTATGGTCTCCGAGATTGCGCGCAACCTGTCGGCGTGCAATCTCGGAGGTCATGACTGGGCGAAGCTCAAATCGTCGAGTGCGCTCATGAGAGCTCTGCGATCGCCGGCGATGCCAGCGTGTACCATGAGTTGAGGAGGCAAGGCAGGGGTGAGAAGGAGGGTATGATATAATTGTCCGTAGCTGCCTTGGTACACGGCATGTCGCTAAATTTGCGGTGCCAATGGTTTGATGATGCTCTAGCCTAAACGCTGACAAAGCTTCAAATAACCGTTTCAAGGTCCCCTTAAAAGGTCAACAACAGGGCTAGTTGTTGAGGTTCCATTGAGGTTATAGGAGCGCAACAAACACAAACAAAGAAGAGCACAACGAGCGCTCACTCGCAACTGAAAGGTTTATTAGATGAAATATAAAAAAGAAGGGAACACAAAAAAACTGTGCTGTCGCCGCCATATAGAAAACATGCTAACATGAAAAAAAAAGGCACGATAAAGAAGTTCGAAAAACACATTTAAAATCTTAACATTGGAAAGGTAGCAAATAGGCATGACAGCATATCTTCCAAAAAACATTCAAAAGCCAAAAAAAACCAAAGTGTCTATGTAACCCGCCTCCAAAAAGTGGGTTTGCTTCACGATAACACCATTGCTGCCATTCCTGTGCTCACAACATTTCCCACAGTCTAAAAAAAGTTAATGCCCGCTATGGCGCACAGGTGGTCTTCAGTGCGCCTTACAAACTTGGAAAGATTTGTGCTGCTGTTCACAAGATACTTGAGAGCAGTCTTACTTCGCAGAAAAGTGAATGTAGCCCGAAACAACAATCACTTTGTGCCATGCGCCTCCGACATTGCTTGTAAAATCCCTGGGACCTGTGGGTTTGTACACATTGGGCAGACGGCACGTTGCCTAAACACAAACCTCAGGAAGCGTAAGAATAATTCGAATGCTAATTATGGTTCACATTCAGCCGCCCACTGCACGGACGGTAAGTGGATGCCTCTTTTCCATAAGACGACAGTTATGTATAGACACACTGCACACAAAATTATGGAAGCCCTCTACATTAAGAAGGCTGGTGAAAGTTGTGCGAGCTCTCCTTTAGTGGTGTTATCGTGAAGCGAACTCAGTTTTTGGAGGTGGGTTACATAGGCACTTTGGATTTTTTTGGCTTTTGAATGCTTTTTGGAAGATATACTGTCTTGCCTATTTGCTACCTTTCCAATGTTAAGACATTAAATTTGTTTATTGAAATTTTTCTTTTTCGTGCCTTTTGGAAGTTGGCATGTTTCCTATATTGAGGTGACTGCGCAGTTCCTTTGAGCTCCCTTCTTTTTATTTTTCATCTAATAAACCTTTCAGTTGCGAGTGAGTGCTCGTTGTGCCTACTTCTTCGTCCGTGTTTCTTGCGCTCCTATAACCTCAATGCACAATTAATCCTTTGCGGTACGTCGTTGGGCCACTACTGACAATGCAACACGAACACAGTGGCCTGTAGTCGGGCACTACTCAACAAGTTGTTTCCCGGTTTACTCATGTGAACATTTTCTCATTGCATTATGCGTTACCTCTAAATGAGTGAGCAAACTTCCTTCACTTGAGTTTCACGCCGTAAGAGGCGGAAGGTGGGTAAAGGTTTCGGACCGCAAAGGGTTAAATTCCAACAACTGTGATTAAACGCAGGTCTAAAGGTGTAAAATTACAGTGGCATCACCATGCCACAACTGTTGTGGAATTAACCACAGTGCTCTTAAGCTAAAAAATTGATTGATGCATTTTGAAAGTGAGCCTGATCTTAATTACAAGGGACACTGAAGTGGAAAACAATCGCTTCTATGTATGAATAATCCTTGTACAACAGCATAAAGACCACTGTTACCATCAGAAAATGGCTTAGTAATACCCCTGTCACACGGCAAGTGTAATGTCATTTACAACAATTGTCATTAGTTTGTAACGTCATTTGTTTGCTGTCACATGAGGAAACTAAATTACATTCAATGAAAATGACATTTCCCGTTGAATGAGTACCCGAAACACATTCGCATTCAATTTCGGACCGAATGAGTAGTCTCGACGCCAGGGATTTTTAGGAAGATGGCTGTTAACTTATGTAAACGTAACTTTTGTAATTTGTAAATATCTTATTCTTTAGCTTATTACTGGTTTGATGGCATAATAGCACGCATGAAAGTTTCTTGAAGAAAGCCACTCTCAGCTACAGCACCTGGATGCCGGCTATGTTTCATTTGTGCTCTGTTGTCACTGCCTGTATCGCGGGTGTTGATCATCCGATTGCACGTGTTGTGGTGATCAAGGTGGTGACTACGCGAAATTCCTGCCACCGTCTCATTTCTGCAGCCGGGGAGTCAGTCGTGCGCCCACGCTTCAGTTCACTGTATACTCACGCCCGGTCAAATCATCAGCCATGTTGGTTTACGAGTGGCCCTTCGCTCCACTTCGTTTCTGTCGTGCAGCTGTGGCAACTTGTGTAAAACGGCTGCGTTTATATTCTAGGAGCACCTTTTTAGTGATAAAAAATTATTTTTGAGGATACACACGTTACATGCAAGTTTTAATAGATTTTTATTTCTCCCAAAGCCACGGCTCAGGAGGGCTAGGGTCATGGTCATCATTTTATAATGGCATTTGTTTTCATCGTGTGACAGCACGCCGGTAAAAATACATTAGGTCCGCTTAATGTCATTCGGTGTAAACGACATTAGATTTCCCGTGTGACAGGGGTATAAGACCGAAGATGACATTAATGAAAAATAGTTTGTGCCAGTTACTGGTTATCACACGAGCTTGCCAGTATTTCATTTTAAAATTTCCTAGTAAACAGCATAGTAAACACAGATGTAAAATATGATTTTGTCAAGGTTCCCTGTCGCTAGTGTTTTTAAAAACAGACCTCGACACTTGACAGTGTTTCAAGGATGTAATATAGCATGACAGCGCAGCGTATAGTATACCAGTGTCAAAAACCTTCCGACACATTCAAGAAGCTTAATGCTCATAAGTATCAGTTCTTTATTTTCTTCTTTAAGGCCCTTGATAACGCCTTGCTGATGAGTGATTTTATTTTGATGCCTAATAAGTACTGGACTCATTTCATTCCTCCTCTGGAGGCTTCAACAGCTTCCCTAGTAGCATCCTTAGCTCGCTTTTTTTCGTTTGAGCTATGTAGAACAATTGCAATCATATGTGCGAGCATATATTGGCAAACTCACTCATGACTCGATTTACTCAGACCCAGATCAGGCCGTGATTCTGAGTGAGTAACATTTTGGCGAGTTTGAGACCGTGTAAGGAAAATTTTGGTGAGTCTGAGTCCTAGTCAGTCCGATTGAGGTACATATTGGTGATTCCGATTTCGAGTGAGCCCTAAGCGCAAGATATATTTCGTCTGGGTGAGCTCCACCTTTAATTGCCCACCTATGGTCCTATCTACTCATCTTCAGCTTTACTATCAGCGTTATATCCACTTAAACTTATACTCAAGTCTTTTCACAAATATCTCAATAATGCACTCTCATTTTTTTTCCCAGGTGAGAGTCTGGGCAGGGGTGGGGGTGCCATGGTTTTCCCCCGCAAACTCTTTCAGGGGACCTCCTTCTTACAGATATGTCGTGCGAGTCGCACATTTTATAAAACTGTCCTTACTGTATTGAAACCACCGATAACATGTATTTGAAGGTACAAGATATAAAGGCGTATCATAAAGCGCCACTTTTGTGAGGCATTGGCATTGACCCCAAAATTGAAAAAAAACTAATTTTATGCTAACATGAGTACACTCACTCAGACTCAAATTGTGAGAAAAGGTGATCCCTACAAAGCCACAACTTCTAATATGTGCATAAACAAAACTATTCTTGTGTGGCTCTGCTTCAAATATCTCACTGCAGTTGCCTCCCATTGGCTACTTAAGAACAGTCACCAATCACAGCTACAAAGCGATTAACATGAGTGTTTGAGCGAGATAAAAAATCGTCAATAAAATTTCAACAGCGCGGAAAAACACGAATGGATGAAAAGGGAGCCGACATGGGCAAGTGCTGTCCTTGTCAGCTCCCTTTTCATCGATTTGTGTTTTTCCGTGCTGTTGAAATTTTCTTGATGATGAGCTACCAAGCCCAAACCGCAAGCATTCTATATTGTGAGCATGAGCTGCAAACGGTGAAAAATAAAGTAGTCGCTGCATGGTAGAGCACTCAGTTTTGAATATCTTTGCATGCAGCAAGTTACAACTGCATGAATGGAGCCAGTTTTGGTAAACAGTAGCTCCATTCAAACTAAGAAAAACTGGATCTGCAAGCAACTAGTGACGAGACGGAAATCTCCATCACATCACTCATCGCTTTCGTGTCCAAATTCATGTCCATGCAGTTTCTACTTCAAACTTCCCTGCTTTGACCTCTATTGTTGCAACACTGGGTTTTTTCGAAAGTCACTGTCAATGAAACTCTTGTAAACAAGGTAGTCCAAATAGCTGCTGAACAAGTAACCGATATAAGTGCAGGATTTTTAAGGGGGTACCTCTCCCCTTTAATTGATGTAAAATCTCGGCAAGGTTTGAAACCCCGCAGCATTGTTGTCAAGACGGCAATGATGTGACCAGGAGGGGCTGAGGTTGACTCCCAGGCTCCGGCGACGAAGAACTCTCGCGAGGCCTCTTGCTTACAAAGAATACGCGATTTATTTTACATATTTACAGGGAGTTTTAACAAACAAGGCGTCGAGACGCGCCTTCACACACAAGAGTGCCAAGCACACACGAGACGAGAGAGCCCGCGAAGGCCCGAGAGCGCGCTCCTTTCATACAGGTCGGTGCACGCGCTTTTCCTCAAGCGTTTTTACTGGACGCGGACGGCGTGTAGCAGCAACGCCGTTACGCGTTCCCTCCAGTGCACAAGGAGGTCTCTTGCGTTCCTGTGGGGCGCGGACCGCGTTCTTGTGGGACGCGGGCCACGTATGTGAGGTAAGGCGGTGAGTGTCCCTTGCAGGCCGGGTCTTTGCCTTGCCAGTCATAACAGCCCGTCCGCCGTCCGAAGAGGTCACGTAAGGGCTGCAGTGACGCTGCTCCCTGAAGTGACCATTGTGAGTCTCCGTGGGTTTCACACTGAACCTCCGCCACAACACACACACGCACATCACACAGCAGGTCACTCCGTAGGCACACTTTCGCGTCGCCACAATCCACAGCACACCAACGCCCGCTCCGGTCCAGCATACAGCTCCACAACTGCCGAGGCCCGTTCATCGCTGTCTGGTTGTTCCCTAGTCGACGATGGCACGAAGCGCTGCAGAAAGGCCGCAGTCCACAGTCAAGATCGTCTGTCCTCCATGCTACGCTGTGGGACTAGTAGGCGTAGCTGGACTCCTCTTTTGCATGGCTAAAGCGGGGAGCGATGCACTCCCACTAACAACGCTGTGAACACTCAGCTCTCCCGAGATCCACCAGGTGTAATTTACTGCAAAGCTCCTTTCTTAATTTTTTTCGCATACCAGAAGCCTACACCATAGTGGTGACCAGTTAACTTTACGCTTAAGTGATAGCGTCCCAAACCATGTGAGGGAATCTCTTCACATGCTGAACAGAACCTGGACGGTAAGACAATTTGAAACGAGCTCTTTGAGACGCATGTCTGAAAACCCGCGTTAAACCATCCGGACGCTTCACTCAATTTCCCTCCACGGTGCAGCAACAACGGGATTCTAACCAAAGGATCTGCCTCCGGTCGCATGGAAAAAGGAGCGTCTGAACGACTGTCACATACATGCGAACGCCTTCCTCTGGCTCCAAGTCTGGCAAACAAAATTTCTTTGAGGAAATGCCCTCTACAACCCCATACACCTCTGAACATTCGTGCGTTTCCTCACCGCTGAAGAAGCTGTGCGCTGGAAATCTGTTCCTATTTCTTTTGTCGCTTTCTCCAGCGTTATCACTGTATTCCGCACAACTGTCCGTTCCGTTGTGGTCATCCTGCCCATCCTTATCGCTCTGTACTGACGAAAGCACCTCCGACTCTATAGTTTCTGGTCTGAGCAGCGCGTCTGCACTCTTTTCCTGCTCAGTCGCAAAAATGGCATATTTCCAAAGCCGTGAAGTCACATGTTTCTTTACCAGCGAGTCACCCTGGTTTTCGGCCATGCTTAAGATGCCTGTTATCCCTGACTCGCCATGGACGCTAAACTCAACAGCCAGCTCTGCCGCGCGTTCAACGTTTCTCGTGCCTGGTCTATCGCGAATCCCCACACTTCATGTACCTTGACCACCGGCACGTTTCGCCAGCACGATCTGAAGCTCAAGCCGGAATCGTTCGAGCTGCCTTTCTTGGCTTTCAGCTTCCTCTTTACGCCTGGCCGTCTCTCTCTCACACGCAAGCCGCTCTCGTTCCTCGTCGTCTTGTGCCCTCTTAATTCTCTCCTGAATGAGCTCCCAGCACTCGAAAAGCTCCTCCTCATCTGCGCCGGATTTCTTAAACGCCTGTATCAAATGTGGATTCCTATGTATCGCCGCCACCTCAATTCCCAGCTCCTCGCACAACAGGACTTAGTCCGGTTTCCTCAATTTGTTCAAGTCCATGGTCCAACCCCGTGCAGACTTCCGTAGCTCAAACTGCCGTGAAGGTACCACTAATACACACAAACCTTCACGAAGCAGCAGCCAATCTACCCCTCTGGATAAACATCTCCATCTATCCAAAACACCTGGTAGAATCTCGGCACCAGGAAAGAACACGAACCGGATACGATCCCACCGCTGCCACCAGTTGATGTGACCAGGAGGGGCTGAGGTTGACTCCCAGGCTCCGGCGACGAAGAACTCTCGCGAGGCCTCTTGCTTACAAAGAACACGCGATTTATTAGATGCGAAGCATCTTATGCTCGGGGCTCTGTCCGTCCCGCATCCCCCCGTCCCGCGTCCCGTGTCCCGCGTCCCGCCACATTTATGAAGTAGGGAAGCACCCATTATGCGAACCAGAACACTGTAGTAATATGAAGGCCGTCAACCCTACTACAATCATCAGAGTCATGGCCGAGAGCACAGAGAGGCTGCTTTGTAATGGCTAGGCAGGTGGTGTCTGTCGCCCAGGTTGACCCCATTCCTTGAGTCATGGCCGAGAGCA
>JALIZH010026148.1:0-32505 GCA_030522465.1 Rhipicephalus appendiculatus
CCAATGATAGGAAGAGTAAAGTATTTAGAAGGAAAAGAAATGTTCGGAGAATGAATAGAAGACAAAAAAGAAGTACAGTTGTTCGTATTCGATAAGCAGGCAAACGGTGCGCCAGCGTATGAGCAAACGGGTGCGCTGTAGTTGAAATGTGTCCTGACTCGTCAAGGCCTCGCGTTCTGTTGACTTACCAGTTCAACGCTCGAAGTCGAAGCTGGCTTTCTTTCCAAAGCACGTAAAGAACTCGCCTGTAACGAAACAAAGAGAAATACAACACAGAAGGTCGATGCACCGGACACGTAAACTGTCCGAAGTTTTGAAATGTGGCTTTCATATTCGTAACCTTTATTTATCGGGAAACACACCGTAAATCAGCGAGCACTCGACAACAAGTTCTGTTCGCCGACACGAGAAAACACAAAATAGCGCGACTCTTGGACGTTCTATTAAAAAAATGAATGCAAACATTTTATAAATGCCGGGTGGATTCATGATTGTGAAAGGTTTACTCCAACTTAACACAACAATTTATGACAAAATAACACAGAGGCTTCGCCATCTATGCGGGTGGAATCCTGAGTGTACACTCGTAGCAAATGCACGGAGGTTGATCCAGTCACTTGAGTCGGAGCTGAACTGAAGGATGCAGATTTAGCGCGCCCACCTGTGATAGTAAGGAATTTCAATACAGATGTGTGAGCAGGGCTGTCGTGGCCAAGACGACGGGATGGTGTTCATATAAGCTCGGGCGGATGTCCCAAGACCTTGTCATCATACAGGGGCTCGTGTATTCTAGTTATTACTGTAGCCCTCTGACATTGTTTCGTCCGTCAATTACCTTGACTTGGCTTAGCTTTTACTCTCAATACATGAAATGAAGTGCAAGTTTCGTACGTATCTACTTCATTAATTTAGTCAGTCAACTACACGGCCCGATTGTATTTCTGCTACCAGGTAACGTTTCTTGTAAGCAGCATTATAAGTTGATACTAAACGCCAAACGATCAATTTCAATCTGTGAAACACTCATTTCCTAATTCTTTATAAACGCCTCTAGAACGAGAACCAATTACAAAGTCAAATAGCCTACGCGCATACAATAAAAGCGTTAAATATGCTCTTCTGACTACTTTCAGAATCCCGAAGGCGAGTTGTCGTTTCAAAAAATCCAGTGCGCGCAGTTAGAATATTATACAGCGTGCTGTATCAGTTCGTTTAAAGAGAATCACCATGTTCAGATGTGCCAATGTCCTCGATCTGCGACTTCGCAAGGCACAGCAACGTAACGGAACAATCTTGGCTTAAATGATATCATAAACAATATAAAACCGCCATTAAAACTTCCCCACACTCCTACATGGATGCATGGTATACCTGCATGCACCAATCTAGACTGTGGGATCAACGACTTTTCCACCCACCACACTTTCAGTCGTAGTTATAGTTCGAGTGATTGCTGCTACGGCCAAATTATTACGAGGTTGCCTGGTCTCACCGTCTTAATACATCTTGACATGGTTTCTACATGAGTGCTTCTTTCCTTTATTTTTGGAAATCTTATTTCCTTGACCTCGGATCGAGATATGCAGTAGCATGAATTAGGAAGTCAGGTTTCCAGGCACTCGAAGTTTTCAGTCTTTTTTTTTCTCGCCGCACTTTACTTCCCAATAATCTCGCGTGCAGCGCAAGGAATGTCTTATCAGGAGAAAATACTAAATAAAAATACGAGAACGAAAAAAAAAGGCAGGAAATACATTGGATGACGACCGAATAACCAGCCGCATGGCGCCAACGTCCGTCGCAAAAACAAAAACAGAAGACGCTCCTGTTCGAAAGCAATGAAGTAAAAAAAAAAAAAAAAAAAAACACTATGAAAACGGAAACCACGAAGCTAAACGAAAAAAAAATAAAAAATCTGTGTGAGCATGTATGTGCCGAGCGTGGTCATAATACCCAACATTAGGCGTTGACACCGGATATGACGCGTGCTTTGAGCTTAGGCTTTGCCTGCCGAAAAGGCAGTTTCCTTGCGCCTCTTTGGGGCCTGCGTGGCGACGCGCTCTGCGCTGTATAGGAAGGAAACGCATGCAAGCGCATGCTAGACCCTTTGGAGCCAATGCAAGATGCACAAGCGAAAGGAGGCTTTGAAGCAGCTTCCAGGCGAGAGAGAGAGGGAGATATAGGTGCGCCATCATTGTCGCGGTGGTAAGCTGCGTCCTGTCCAGCGGAAATGCGCGAGTCCCAGGCGCGGAATTTCATCCAGCACTTCCGGCCATTTCACCCTGACTATGGCGGAGCCTCTATCCGCTTTCGGTTTCCGTTTCCTTCTCGCATCCATTCACTGTTCTTTTTTTTTCTCTCTTCCTTTTTGTTTACCCTATCTTTCATTTTTGTCATCTCGGTCGTGCTGATATCGTTTGACATTCTTTTTCCAGCGATGTTCTTAGATACCCGAGTGGCCCCTGTAGCGTGGACGGCGAAAGAATTTCAATGCATTCGTGGCGGAAGCGTGCGGGAGCGGAAATGGTGCGTGTAAGTACGCCGAAACCTTAGATGTGCGCAATGTATAGCCAGAAGACCCTATATTGCATGGAACTGGACAGGCATTGAGTGTGTTCTTTGCTTGTAGTTAGAACTATAATTACGCTGCAGTATGTTTTCCTTGCCCAACGACGACCCGTATTCCTTTGATATAGCCAGAAAGAGGGAATCGGTCAGACAGCCGCGAACATAGCGAGGAACATTCTAACGTCCGTTTTCAAGTGGATCACGTTACGTTCGGAAGATGTCTCCTGTTAATGCCAAACTGAATAACGCCTTCTTCGGCATAGCTTGTGACACCTTGTTTTCGCCCGCTTTTGTATTGTTGAACGAGGAAAGTTTCGATATTTTGATTTCATTTTTGCGCATTTACTTAGAACATAAACCCCTATGGAAGATAATGTTTGAAAGTCTCTACTCAACCGTATTCCCCGGTCCACAAGTAACGATGACAGTAAGGAACTTGAGCTAGTTTGCGAAAGGCCGAAGTGAAATATAAAGAAAATATTTATTAAACTTTTTCATGTCATGAAGTACTTGAGAAGTAAAACAGTGTCTTCCTCATCACGTGCGAATGCCAAGTGAAGAAACGTTCATTCGCTGTTGAAGTAAGCAGCGATGCAAAAGGGGGACACTAGTCAAATGTTAAACTTCAAAGTATCGTAACTTTTGTTGTCAATTCTGCTTTCCAGTCGGCCGCTTCCGAGTGCTTCTCTTGCATATTCTCGATGGAGTAACTGGCTTACTCTTGACAGCCATCTCTACAAAGCAACCCATGTATAACTGAACAAAGTAACCTAAGTACTCACAAGTATATTTCTATTTATCATCAACCCAGAGGTGCTCTTTGGAATATCAACTTGACTCCACCCAGTTAATGGCGTTTTTCGCTGGTCGACCCCGAGCAGGAATTTTTGCTCTGCGACGGCCAATCTGTATTCTCCTGGTCGATCTGGATCGGGTTTCGCTCGTTCCATTGTTCGTTTCAGAGCTACTCTTGCCGCGGCGTATTGCTACGACTTGGTCCGCCGCCAAGTCATGGATTCGGGCGGAAATACGGCGGAGAGCATACGTCACTTCCATCATTCTGCCAGCAACTTTTGTAGCGCATTTCAGCGGTGGCCAAGCTTGCTATGGAAATGTACAGAGCGGAAGCAGGAATAGTTTCCGGAACCAGTTAACGTGACAGTGCATAAATAACTTCCGGTGTAATTTCACGCACATCATTCCCCTGTTCCGCTGCTAAATTTGGCTAGGTGCAATCCGAGTGCTCGCTCCAGGATTTTGGCGGCTACTGCAAATCTCTGTGGAAAACGCCAAAATGTTTTTTTTTTAAATAGCCGAGGCAATGGAAACTGCATATGAAGAGAGAAAATGGCTTCCTGAATCTACCCGTCTTCAGAAACGTCACTATGGTACAATGGTACATAACAGGAGTAGTGTTTACGTACATGACAGGGGTGTGCGCTTCAATTTATTCGCCAAGATAGTAGAAAGATTCGTCGTCTGCACGAAAGATCTAGTTGCAGGTGCACCAAAAGAACTTGTGGATTATCATTAAAATTTGCTGACCTTAGGAACATGAGTATCAAAAATTTATCCGGTTTCATGAGCTTCCTTGACAACACTGGCCATGGAATTGTTTCTCGTAGTAATGGGGCGCTTCACTCATCACCCGCTTCTCGGTAATGTGACGTGTACAGACATAGCTTAGGGGCGCGAACGTATGGTCACAGCGGCAGGTGTCCCACGTCCATTGCTAATAATAACTGTTGGGGTTCAAGTCCCAAAACTACCGTGTTATGAGTGATGCCGTAGTGGAGGGCTCCGGAAACTTCGACCACCTGGGGCTCTTTAAGTACACCTAAATCTTAGTACACGGGCTTCAAGCATTTTCGCCTCCATCAAAAACACGGCCGCTGCGGCCGGGATTTCATCCCGTGACCTTCGGCTCAGCAGCCGAGCACCATAAACATTAGACCACCGGGGCGGGTGTACGTCCATTGCTTCTCGTACACTAGAGGCGCCATCATAACCAGAGTGAAACATGCGTATTCGTAACCTGTCTTGGGGAACAAGGTAGGCTTTTTAGGCCTACGTTCACGTCCCGTCTTTATACAGTGACGTCGACTTCTAGATAAAGCAAAGAATGGGAATGCGCGAGGAACTGGGTGGCTTTGAACAGAACGGATGTGAGGACACAAGGAAGAAAACCAAACAGAAGGATCACTTGCATGCTTGTTATTCGCAGAACAATGAGTGCGCAAAGTTTAAATTTTAAAGTGATGACGCCACCATTCCCAGATGGTTCTCTCCGAAACACGGTGTTGATGGTGTTGCATCCTGCAGTAGCAGCGGGGGCTGCATTCTCCAAAGAATCTACGCGTTGCTCACAAGGGCACCACTTGTTAAACAGATGCAAGCAATACAATCTCGCGGTGCTTTGTAGTGTATTCTGACGGCAAGCTGCATTCCATAGCGAACGATACAACAGAAACAACAAACAAGCCAGCTGCAGGCCTATAAGCTCCATCCAAGACCAAAAGTTTGCACTCTGGAAGCCAAGGCAGCGCGTACGTACAGTGGAGACAAGGACTACTGAAAGAGAGGCTCGCGTGACTGCATATGCCTGAATAACGCGTCGCGAGCGAGCCAAGCACTAGGACGCAGATCTGAAGATGGACGAAGAAGAGAGGGAACAAATGCCAGGCAAAAATTATTGGCCTCCTCGACTCGAGTCTAGACGCTGCGCAATTGCAGCGTCCTCCAAATGAGCGGGACTCTTCGCAGGAACCAGGTTCTCCCCTGTCGTTTCTCGCTGTTGTGTACAAGGAGCTCGTGCCTGTGCTGTTGGCAATTTAGAAGCCATTTCTCGGAGCCCGCGGCGAAGGTGTTACGCTTATACGCCGCCGGGTACCGAGAAGAGGCAGGGTAACGTGGGTGCTGTAGGTCGCTGGAGAGCTACCCGCATGTGCGAGAAGAAAGAACAAGAAAAGGCGAGACGAGAACTATGCAACAAGAAGTGGAGACTATAGAGGCCTCCGCCGGAGGTGGACAAGAATTTTTCTCGGTGTTCCGAACATCGCTGCCGGCAACACAGGCACGCAAGGGGAAGCACACATCCTGCGGTCGAGTGGTGACGATGCGATACGCGGTGAGCTGCTCAGGAAACAAGGAGGAAGAAGAAGCGGAGGATGAGGAAAGATACGCTGAATGAAATAAGAGGCAACAGACCGCAAAGCAGTCGTGCCCAGCAGCCTAGTCGTGTTTGTTAGCTGCAAGTGCATTGCACGAAAGATTGTCCCTATGTCTATCTCACTCTCCATCTCTCTCTGTTTCTCCATTCTCCACAGCACTGTGTACGCGGACTCTACGAGATATGTGCCTCCCCCTCAACTCAGGGATCTTACTCTTCCCAATTTCACTCAGTGGCTATGCTCGCCGACTTGCCTTGGCTATCGTTTCTTTACATACTTCTTCTGAGCAAGAGCAAGCAAGAGTCTTTCTTTCACAGGCGGGATGGAGCAGCCGCAATTATATTAGTAGTAGTGGACTAGGGACACTCAAAAAGTATACCCGAGCCACCGCCAGGAACGCAAACAGTGCTGGAAAAATAACTCTTTCAGCCATCCGCGTGCCCGGAAGTATTGCCTAATTCGAGCTTCACGCTGTGATAAGTTGAAATAGTGGAATTGGAGGCGGAGAGAATGTACGCGTTTTCTTCGCCGAGACGGAGCTATGTGCAATATCTTCGTGACCGGTATTCACTCATGCTGCTATCGGAACTAACGTCGCGGTTTACTTTTAGACAGAAAAAATATGACTGGGTTCTTCCAAGCTAGTTCACACGTCCTCAATGTTTACAAAAAGATCAGCAAATGGCTGTTGCCTTTGAAAGTGATGCCTTCTCATCAGTCTTCCTTGCAGCCACATAAAGCACGAAGGTCAGTTCACTCGCTGCAGCGCCCGCATTCGCTTACACCAGCGTTTTGTTGAGTTACGCCAGGTCTCATACTAGAGGAGTAAGCTGCTTGCCTTACTTCGTATAACCGTGCAATTTGCTGCTGTAACATTCTGTGCTTCACCCTTGAAGCCAAACTGTGACCTCTTTTATTTTTTACTTCACTATTTGGTGCATTTTTTCATCAGCCTTCCTGATTTCTTCATCTTTGAAAAACTTCAATACCAGTAGGAACCAGTCACTGAGCAAATCGCGTATTCTATTAAAACAGCAAATAAGTTTTACGGCCCTGCATGGTTGAGCAAGCACATATGCGGTCTGCTCAGCCACTCACTCACTCACTCACTCACTCACTCACTCACTCACTCACTCACTCACTCACTCACTCACTCACTCACTCACTCACTCACTCACTCACTCACTCACTCACACACTCACTCACACATTCACTCACTCACTCACTCACTCACTCACTCACTCACTCACTCACTCACTCACTCACTCACTCACTCACTCACTCACTCACTCACTCACTCACTCACTCACTCACTCACTCACTCACTCACTCACTCACTCACTCACTCAAGCCGCCTTCAGACTGCAGTCGCATCTGACATAAGTGTCGTATCGCGTAATGGCTGGTTCACGCTAGCGGCACGGCGGCTTGTCGTTTGCCGTTTTCAGGCTGCCGTGCGCGAGCGGTTTCGTTTGCGCACGTCTGCCGTTCTTTGACGTTGGGAGAATAGGTCCGAAACCCATTTTCGCGCCGTTTTCCGTTTGCCGGAGAGCGACGTGGCCAATCAGCGACGGAAGAGCTTCATCGGTGAGCCGCGTCGTCCGCGTCTGCTGTGGGACGCTTCGAGCTGCTTGCTTCTTGCTCGGTGGTTTTCATGCTAGAAGTGCGGATGTCGTCCGCGTCGTTGCCAGGCATCGTTCCAGCAGTTCATAGAGCGTTTTAGTCTGTCTGGTATTGAAAAATGCGCAGCCTTAAACCAAATAATATCTCCCCAAGCTGGCGCCTGGACAAGTGGCGCCAGCTATCCAGTACTAAAAACAACTAACAAACGCGTAATTTATGCCCTCCGAGATTCGGGTAGCACCCATCACCATTCGCTAAGCCTACAACATCGATTACATGAGTATGACTCTGAAAAACGGTGCCGAATCGATCCGAATACTGTGTTGTCGAAGCTTAAGGACATGAATCTAAAGCGAATGGAAGCATCAGTTCGGAGCTTACAAGCTACAGAGCGCGCGGCGGCCGCTTGATAGATTCGAAGTGGTCGACAACTGGATTCGGAAGTGCAGCCATGTTCTTCGGAGGCGCGAATGCCTCGCCGGCGAAGCTTGCCGTGTACTTCGAACAGCTCTCGCGCGGGCGGCGGCGGCTGACGGTCTACGCACCGCGCCGTTACGGCGGGCTTGCCGCTACCGTGAACCAGCCATAACAGCTGTATCGTCCGTTTGCGTAGCTAGCGACCACGTATGTTCACATTGATCTTTTCGGTACGGTTCGTTTTTTACGAAGGACCAATCATCACACAGAATGTGCGTTGCGTCCTCGCTACAATTGTTGCAACCTAGCAAGTTCGCCTGTTTGGCCATGGCTGGGTTGGTTGGACTAAAGGGGAGACGCGACGAGCGCTCTGATTAACGCACGTCGCGTCTACCCTCTAGTCCGGCAAACCACGCGACTGAGTGGCTTTCAAGACACACATGAAGACGCGGAATCTGGGGAGGCCGGAAGCCCCGCGAACGGAATGTGAAAACCGAAACTGCTTCGCCCATTGGTCATGCATAACGGTCGCATCAGTAGTCGTCGTAAAAGTCGCGGGCCCGCCAACATTTACGCCCCAAACCTTACATACTTTACGACCAGTACAACGACGTCTGAACAAGCTGATTGCGTTGCTTGCGTTTACGCTTACGATCTTTACCGACGATCCGTACGTAGCACGCGTAGTCTGAACACGGCTTCACTCACTCACACCCACAAAGTGAGAAGATAGTGAGAACAGGAGGGGAACACAAGCAAAGAATGATGACACGAGCGTTCCTGCCCCCCCCCCCCCCCCCCTCTTTTTTCTTACTATGACATATACTATTCAACATACGTGTCTGTGCGTATAACATTTGTACATATGTTTAGCGTCATTTCGTAACGTTTTGTTCAACAAAAAAATTACACCACAGTCGCCTTCCCTCCGCATGCTTCGCATGACATCTAATTCCCATGATACGTGGGATCTGCCGCATTTTTTAGGTATCTTTCTGTGCGCGCGTGCAAGAAAAAAAGAACAACGTGAAGTGTCCGTTAACAGCTCGCTTAGTGGATATAAATAACCGACAATAAACTGAGCAGTGTAAAGAATGCAAAAGGCCAGACAAAAGGCGTCCGTAGTGCGATTAATTCCCTTTTCTTACAAAAACGAGCTACCGACGGAAAAGTAAGAAAAGAACAAAGAGTCGGAAGCTAGAACTCGAACTTAAGAGGAAATTGTTCCTCACACAACACGCAAATGTAGCAAGAAAAAAACAATAAAGAAATAAGGTAAACGAACGAAACAAAAATAGTCATGGATGTCTTACTGGGTGCCTTTGTAATCAGAGTAAATTACATTCGTGCGCAAGTAGAACAAAGATATTAAGTGGGAAGGCCAGAGGGCTCTATATTGCCTGAGATTAATCAGTAACCTGAGAGGAAGTATTTGTACTTGATTTGATTAATCATAGTCGCTTCTTGTTCATCTTTATCGCTTTATTTTTTTTATCTAATGAGCTGAACTTATCGCGTTGAGTTTTGTATATCTTCGTGGGAGCACATTCGAATTCTTCCGTTTTTGGTGAATCATTGTGAGTGTAACCACTTTTTCTTCTTTTTTTTTTGTAGACTTTGTTTGCATGTCTAGCAATGTTGTAGGACTGCTTACGAACGAAGTCCCCTCCACTGTTTTTCATGAGTGCGCCGGAACATCTCATCTGTGCACAAAGTTCAAATGGGTGTGGTAGATGTCCATTGAAGGACGTTGTCGAGCAGTAAAGCAATACAGCTGAAGAACACCAAACTGGACCAAATAAAAAAGCGCTATTGACATTTTTATGACAAGCACATCAATAAAATGCTGCGCGTGTTAAAATAGCAATAATCTAATCAGTTAGAACTCGCCATGAATGCGTCATTATTTTTTAGCGAAACATGATCAAATCCTGCCGTCGAAGGCTTTCGTATTTCAACTGATTTCGAGAAGCTTATGGTCTTGCTTGCCCAAGAGGTCCAAAGAAAACCGTGTTTGCTTCTTCTTTAGTGATGTCTATATCTTAATATGATTCTTAGTTTATGTTATTCTTCATCCTTTTACTTCAGGCCTTTTCAGTGCGACGTACGTAGTACCTACACAGCACGCTTCCTCCAACCGCAGTCTGGCTACATTGCTGTTCTTAAAAAAATGATATCCTTGGAAATGGAATTCTTAGCTTTCATATACAAGCAGTATACTTTAGGCATACGCGCAGCCACACTGAGTTCCAGCTGTATTGAATACGACAAGGAAGGGCCGACGAGCGAGCAAGGGACTTTAGGAAGGCAATGCACGAGACCGGGTACAGGGGCCGCTGTCGACAAGTTTCAATCGCTGAAATGGATGAAGAGCGTTTCCGCCATTGAAGCTTTCGATCTGTCTCCAGGTCTCGTCGGCCTCTATTCTGTCCTTCGCTTCTCCCTTACTGCTTCTTTTTTCGTTTCCCTTCGATTCAAAGGGCATTTTTTTTCTTTGTGCGACAAGTTTTATGGTTATACTCGATTATTCACTGCTTTTTCAGGAATCTGTTTTATCGCTTTTCTTCCCCTTTTTTCAGCACTGAATGCAGCGTCTTGAAAGGCAATAATAATAAAAGCTGTTGAGTGAATAAAATGAATGCTAGATGGGGGGAGGGGGGAGGAGGTGATGAGTGCGGCGGGTAGTGCATATGGACTGTTCTTCGGAAGGGGACAGAGCACATAGTGCGCTCTAGAGAATAAAAGCAAAGAAACAAAAATAAAATAGAGCGAGAAAATGGAACAACTGTTTCCTCCAGCAAAGCCATAAAAGATTAGACGAAGCAAGAGAGAAAAAGCGTACCCTGAAAAAAAAAAACATTCCCGGGCTGCGACAAAACAGACGGCGCGGCTCGCACAAGCCTACAATGTTCGGGTTGGTTCCACTAATAAATCAATATATTCGTGAACGCGTTCCACTTTTGAGCCATGAATTTATCCCCGGTCTTTTGACTGAAATTAAAGCAGTACGGTTTGTAACACACTCGGAGGGGGGGGGGGGGGAGGGGGGGCAAAAAGCAGTAAAACATACAAAAACACATAAATAAGGAGTAAATCATATGATGTTTCGAAGTAGGCTACTACTGTATAACGAAGAACAATAAGATTCTCGCTCCATTAAAATCACACTTGGAGCCTGGCGCGCGAGGGACTACCACGCGAGGGATAATCAAAATCTCTTTTACGTTTGTCGTTGTTTTATAATGTTAGTCTTGCGCCGATGCACTTGGCAAAACAGCCATTCGGCGGTGCACGAGGAGATGAATCCGTGCTAGACTTGTGAAATCTTTAAGGGTCCATCATATGCCTTGTGTTGAATTTGGCTGCGATTGCACATAATGATTTCGTTTTTTGAGGTGTCTTCTACAGATTGAAATGCGTCGATAAATATAACAGCAGTTAGAAAGAGCCTAATTACGAAAGTGCCGAACGAACACTGCTAAATTGCTAGATCCCGTTATCATTAGGCTGTTATCATAAACAGACTATGAACCATGGCGTGGTTGCTGTTTTGGCTCATAGACATTTTTACAGCGTTTTCCTCATGATGTTTTACTAGCCAAATAACTTTTACGTGAGCTAGAGCGGTGCTTTCTTAGCCCTTCGTTTCCTTCGGGATCCACGTCTTTTTTAACGACCGCCAAAATGTAATCATGTTAACGTAACCGACGGCAAACGAGGAGAACCATTCTACTAACTTTTAGCATCCATTATCAACAACGTTCTAGTCACCGTTTGTTGCCGTACCTGTGAAAGAGAATCCCCCTGCGAAAGTAGCCGAGAACAGTTTGTCCGAGTCCAGCTTTCACGCTACTCTGGGTCTCTCTTTTACATAAACATATAATGCAAGACCATGCCAATTCTAGCTACGTGTTACATTTTCTTTGTGAGGAAATGGGGAATGTAAAACAAATTCAAGGAAAGCGTTGTTGGAAGTTCACCAGAAAATACGTCTAGTTGGTAATAGCCAGAGAAGAAGCGGTAAGGCGAAACATTATTAGCCGGATAACAGCCTAAAACAGGGCCTCTGGACCGAGGGCTTCACCGTCTGGTAGTTTACAAACAACAAGAAAAAAAATTGTTTTCTACTACGTTGAGAATCGTCTCGGCGTTTATTTAACATGTACACGCTCAATGTCATGTTGTGCTTGTTTAAAGTCTAATCGTTCATTACTTCCGTTAATCCTCATAATGTTCTAGCTCACATCATTGGTAGTTCTTTCTCCCCATAAAAAGAAGCCGTTACCACCTGCGCCTCCTCAAGAGGAAGCGGAGCCACAGATAGCCTTTTGCAGGCACGTCCGATTGAACCCAGTCTACTAAAAAAATTGGCAGATCCCAAGTACCATGGGAATCGATGTTTTGCGAAGCATGTGGAGGCAAGGTGCTTGGGTTGTAATTTTCTTATTGAGCGAAACGTTGAGTAATAACGTTAAAGATATGTACAAATGTACGCACAGACATATGTTGAACAGTCGCGTATGTTTCATATAACCAGTTGTTTAAGGTTGCGTAACGATGCCAACAGAAGCATGGGTATTACAAACACCAGAAGCGGTAATCTGATATGTAGCACTTGTGCTTGCGAGGATGGTAGCCCTGGACAGTGCTTCGTGGACCAACTACAGTGGATGGCGCTTAAGTATACAAGTGACGTTAACCCGACATGACGCCTGCCTTATTAGTAGTACATGTGTAATGTTTATAAAATTAGATAGTCAGCACTGCAACCACAACTGACGTTTCAACGACATTATGCCTGCTAGGGTCCTTTTACAAAGCAATTCCGAGACCTGGCGTGGCTCTGCGGTAGAATACTTGATTGCCACGCAGACTTCTTGGGTTCGATTCCGGCTGGGACCCTGATATTTATTATTTGCCTTCGTCGGGTCCACGCTGCCGACGTCAGTTTTTCTTAACGCTCTCGCATTTAAATTACTCATGTCTGTCCTCGCCGTTCCTGAATATACATAAATTGTCAAACACCTGTGGCACACACCCGCATACCTGTGGCACATACCCGCCCGTGGTATACGGGTATGTGCCACACGTGTCTGGCGGAAAGGGTTTGACGACGTATGCGACACGATTTTGACGTTATTCATGTTATGACCAGCCAGACATATTCGTCAATACCTCTTACCCTCCCATAAAAATTTTGGTCTACCCCAAGTTAAGGAGGCGATCACAAGAGCACCGAGACGTAGGCGGCTAGATAGATAGATAGATAGATAGATAGATAGATAGATACATAAATAGAAGCGCAAAAGTGCTTACGGTACGCGAAGAAATGCTTCGCATTTAAAACGCTCCTTGCACACTATCGTTTACATTGCTATCCGATATCGCTATTTGTATGTGCTTACCCAAATGGGCTCTACAGATATCCACAAGTCAGGGTTAGAATTTTTTTCGAGGCAGTTATTACACAGTAGCACTAAGAAGTATAAAGAAAACCGCGTGGTTCATTTTAAATATAACATTTTAATTCATCAACACTCGCTTATTCATTCGATGGAGCTGTGTGATTGAGATTTGAAACGAGTCTAAGAGAGCCACATGATCGTAATTGCAGTGTGGCTTTTACAGTTCCGCATCGTCCTCATTTGAAATGACCTCCATATTTCAGACATACTGCGAAACCAGGGCGAACAGCAGGCTCATCAGTTCTATAGTAACGTTTACTAGGGTTCGCGCTCAGTTCAAACCAATGCCTCCTCTATTTTTTTCTGTGCCTTGGGCGAAAGCTCTCCTCAGGCCGCCGTCGAGCGCCCGCCCCGAGGCCGCTCGCCGCTGCCGCGTAATGCGCCGTACTGCTGTGTACCGCTGTGCAAGTCAAACGCAAGGGAAAGACTATTGGGATGTCGTTTCATGAAAATACCAGCTGCTGCTGCTGTTGTACGACAGAGGTGGTTTGCAGTAATTAGCCGGGACGATTGGTCGCCTAATCCATTTTGAAACTACGCTAGAGTATGTAGCCGCCAATTCCGACCAAAAGACTTCATAGAAGGAAAAATGCGGTGACTCAAGAATTATGAAGTGAAGGGTATTCTTTGCAGACTACCCTTCACGATAGCAGCCCGAAGCAGGAACTGAATGAAGCAGGGAAACTAACACAAAACGTGACCGCGTTGTGACCGAGCAGTCCAGGGAATGCATGCACTATAGCAATGTTTCCTGGAAACGGACGCCTTGTCCAGCCCTGACAACATTATGTCCCAAAGAATCAGAGTCCACGGACACTCCAAATGCTACCGGCGAAACAACCGAAAATCAGCCTGTACACTGTCGCAATGAATGCCTGCCCCGTGCGACTCGCTGACGATCTACTCGCATAAAGCAAACGATCAACTCTCAAACAAGCGATAATAGTAATGACAGAACATTTTTCCGCACATCACTGGCCCTCCCTCTCATATCGACGCACGAGACGAAGCGCGAGCAACAGCCGCGAACGACGTATCCCTGTCAATAGGCTGGTTGTCCAATGACAAATGCTTCAGGACCCGTATTCACAAAAACGACTTACGGCAGAAATCATCGTAAGAGAATATTTCAGCCGAACACGATTCGGGACATATCAGTAGCGAAGCCGGCTGACCAATGAATAAATGCACCTACGAAAGAGAAGGGTTTGTGAATTTGGCTCCAGGATTACCGTTTAGAAAAGTTTTATTATACTTCAAACAGCGTGAACACAGCCAAAAACTCAACCATACAACAGGCGTGAATGAAGCCATGGACTTCGTTTCCATGAGCGATGGAGTGACTGTGTTCTACTTTGGTGGCGGCGTGTAACGGCTCAAAGCCGCGCTAACGCCACCGGCCGGATCGCATTGCCCTGCTCTCCTTTCCCCACGCACAGAAAGAGAGAGGAGGCGCGAGTTGAAACATTCCATGTTGCGGCTGTGCATGTGCCAAAAGAAGTTTTCGGAATGAGCGATCCGTGGTTTTTAAGTTTTCTCGCTCACTAAGTAGAATAAAGTGATGGACATACTGGTTTTTTGGGTTGCTCCTAGCTGTTCCTAAGAGAGAGAGAGAGATATAGAAAGAAAAGGAAAAGCAGGGTGCTTTGCCTGGTACTAGTAACCGTACTACTACTCCGCGCAGGGGTGGGGATATAGGAGTCGGAAAGAGGACTTCTCCAGAAAACTAACTTGACTCACTACTGTGCACTACCAGTTATCTACACAAGTTCGCAGCCATGCATTTAGGGAGACCTTTATCTGAGAAATATTATGTTGTAGGAGGTGATCAAGAAAATACTTTCATAATAAGATCTACACAGCGGTTCATTCCCTTACAGCTTACAAATAGCCAAAGTCGGGTTTATCGTATGATAATATGTAAATGATCGAAGTAATTGCGCGTGGTCATCACCTTTCCAGCTCGCGGCATAGTCGAGTTGCTGTTTTCTGTCTTCAGAGATCGAATGGCAACAGAGTACGATCATGCCGAATATTGAAGGAGCTCGTAGAGTCAGAGATTTCTCGAAATAAGCACGTAGTTAAGCTGACCATGCATAGTGATGTAATATATCAACTGTGGGCAAACACGAACACCGTGTACTGAGTCTTTACCAGGACACGGAGTTGGAGTAGAAACTAGACGCACAGCGTCTTGCTATCCCACACTTTGAGAAAGGAGAATAGGGAAACAAAATACTGGACAGATAAGGGCTGAGCGAGGCGAGCGCTAACACAAAAAGAAGGAAATTCAAAACATGCCGCCAAATGACCAGATGAATGTACGCACACGTCAATTACAGACTGTTCCTCGTTAATGGACCCTTGCCTGCATCGTGATGACTTGCGCAAGGCACGTCGCTGTAGCAGGGCAGAGAGCGGCAACCATCGCCTTCCCTGGAGAAAAGCGGCCTATATACGGCAGGCTTCGATGTTCTCATAGTGTGCTGTACCATCGTCGTTTAATCTCATCTGCGCCCATCGGCATGGAGTCGAGCTTCGTTAAGGAGAAAGGCGGGGTGCCAACAGAACCACTGGCTCAAATTGAGCCCACAGAGAGAGTTCGAAAGAGGACACAGCCCGGATCTGGTGCTCGTAAAGGCTACACGATAAAAGTAATCAATAAACTCACCTGCTCGGGCAAAACAAGATAACAAAAGCAGAGACGAATACAAATATTAAATGGAAGCTGGGACGCGTGTCAGTACTTACACGTTTTTTGAGGCCGAGGAGAAACGAGTAGCGAGAAATGTAGGGACCCAGGTAATGAGATTACGAGCGAACGGTTGTAGCCTGTAGCACATCGACGGTACTTGCGGAGCTTGACACGTATGAAGGTTGGCCGGCTTTTCGGGATTCCTGTACAAAGGTCACGCGCTCTTCTAAATTTTTCTTCTGGGGAAGCCCCCCACAGAGCTAAAACTTAATTGATCCATTAAAGGTCAAAGCTACGCCCAGTTGTTTTCCCGGGAAGTAGTAACGGGAAAGTATCCTGAAGACATGTACGGGGCCGAGTTATTAAATGCGAAGCATTTCTTTGCGTACTGTAAGCACTTTTGCGTTTCTATCTACGTATCTATCCATCTATCTATCTATCTATCTATCTATCTATCTATCTATCTATCTATCTATCTAAGCCGCCTACGTCTGGGTACTCTCGTGATGGCCTTCCTTAACTTGGGGTAGGACCAAAATTTGTATGGGAGGGTGAGAGGTATTGACGAATATGTCTGGCTGGTCATGACATGAATAACGTGAAAATCCCGTCGCGTGCGTCGTCAAACTCATTTCTCCAGACACGTGTGGCTCATACCCGTATACCACGGGCCGCGGAATGCAGGTATGCGCCACCGGACTTACACAATTTATATCTACCCAGGAATAGTGAGAACAGGCATTGGTAACTTAAATGCGAGAGTGTTAAGAGAAACTGACATCGGTGGCGTTGACACTGGTAATTTAAAGGCGACAGCGTTAAGAAAAACGGACATCGGTGGCGTTGACGCCAGGAATACGAAGAATAGAAATCAGAGTCCCCAGCAAGAATCGAACCCAAGCATTCTGCGTGGCAATCAAGCATTCTACCACAGAGCCACGTCAGGTCTCGAAACTGCTTTGGCAGAACACCCTATGCAGGCGTAATGTTGGTGAAACGTATATTGTGGTTGCAGTGGTGGCTATCTAATTTTTATAAACATTACATACATACTATAAGAAGGAGTCATGTCGGGTTAACGTCAGTTGTATAATTAAGCGCCATCCACTGTAGTTGGTTTACGTAGCACTATCCAGGGCTACCATCCTTGCAAGCACAAGCTCAACATATCAGCTTACGTCTTCTGGTGTTGTCCAATACCCATGTTTCTGTTGGCATCGTTACACAACTGTAAACAACTGGTTATATGAAACATATGCGACTCTTCAACATGTCGGTGCGTGCAACATTTGTACATATCTTTAGCGTCATTTCATATCGTTTCGCTCGATAAAAAAATTACAACCCAGTCACCGCACCTCCGGATGCTTCGAATAACATCGATTCCCAGGGTACTTGGGATGTGCCTAATTTTTATAAAATATATTGAATATACTCGTAATAAATGTTTTTTGTTCCAAATAATTCAAAAAGAATATTCGCATTAATGACATGCCCGCATTCTTGCCATAGAACCACGAGCACGTAACCGAGCAGGAGGTAAATTAAATATAGATGCACATTACCGGAAGAAGACTTATATGGCTTGTTCGCGCTGCCACGAACTGGACGAATTACACTAGAAGGGACAGGCACACAGGGTGAAGCGCGTACTAACAACTGTTTATTTTTCGTGCCACACCTTTCTTATGTGTGACCCAAAAGAAAAAAGAAAAAAGAAAAAGAAAGGAAACACATCCACTCAATAAGACACACGAAAAAAAGTGGAGCGTCACCTTCTACGTCAAACACATGCCAGTCAACATATCTAAGTTATCATACCAGATTTCAAGAAATCTATTTCTTTTTGAGAAAGGAGGATAGAAGGTGCGCTAACGCAACCTTCACTTGTGTGAATGAAATAAGCCTATATTAATTCTCTTTCTGTTTGATCGGCTGCTCGCTTCATTACTTCTGTGCCCGAAAAAGAAGGCTTACACATACATGCGGCGCAGACTTATGTTTTCGTTTTAGTTTATTTTAATCCCATCAGTACGTGAAAAGAATCTGTTTTTACGGTGCGGATAGCGGAGACGAAAGCTGCAGATGTGCAACTTGGCTAGCTTAGCCTTGTTGCGTGTCTTGGTATACAAGCAGCAACATCCCATGAATAAACGGTTAGAGCTGTTCGGACAGTTTTTAAGCACAATTGCACAAATAAGGAAGCCATGACAAAAAAAAAAAAACAATGACGTAAATAGGCCCAAAATTGTTTGTGTTTATGTAAATGAAAGCGAAATTATAAAAGAAGGCGTGTAAGCTATAAGGCGTCAGCCGTGTAAAACTGTGAGAAGTTCTTAATGAGGAAGAGCAGCAGCATTCACTGACAATTGAAGAATGCAAAAATTTAGTGTTAAAAAACTTACTCCTAAACCAGGGTGGTCTTGCCTCTGTCAATAAGACCTTTCGTGAGATATCATCCATTAGAAAAATTTGGGTGTTTTCCCTTGCCAGAATTACCGTATAATTATGAGGCACACCACAGTGGAGGACTCGGTAGTAATTTCGATAACCATAACCATGCGCCATAAGTAATAAAATTGCAAGGCACATGGATAAGGGTTTGGGGGATGACCGGGACTGTACCCCAAAATAGCGACACTTCCTTTGATATATGTAGCCTAGAGAATGCGATGGTCAAGCGGCCACCGTGCTCCGAGCTGCTCTCTAATGCGCTCTGTTGTGTAAATTGGGAACCACGAGCGATAATGGGAGCGCCATTCAAATATATATACGAAATCTCAGGGCTTCGCATAAAATAAAATGACTAACAGCCTTCACTGAAAACAAATCAAAATAAAAACTGCGCATGCATTTCCATAAATCTTTATCGAGGAGCGAATTTCCTGCGGCAGGCGCGGATCAAGGTAGCCCAGCCGATCGGCACCGGAGCTGCAAATATGTGAGCGCTTGGCCGAGCCACGATCGATGAAGGCCTTCCCTCTGAGAGGATGGCTGCCCGTGAAGACGACATGTCTGGCGAGAAAGGAGGCTGGACTACAGGATGCCGCCGGCGAACGAAGGCTTTTGAGAGACGCGATTGTCGTGTTATGTAATACATGTAGAGCGACAGCTAGATGATGAGGAAGAGGCAGGGAGGTTGGCAAGTCTGAGACTGGTTGAATAAACCGCATTTGGCAAAGAAAGCGAGGCATACGAATGAATGTGAAATGCAGGGAGGCTAGCCAGATCGCAATACCCGGCTTTCTATCCTGCGCTAGACAGTTGAAACCAGAGAGTACAAGACACGATATAATTAGAGCTTCCTCAACACATGCGCGCAGTAAAAAACACGCTGAAGCGGCAGTGTTGGCGTAGAGGTGCAAGGGTGTGAATTCATTAAAGAACAGAAAGAAATCGTGGAGAAATCTACCACCCACGATTTTCAGTACGTACGCCTCAGTAAAAATGTTCGCCATATAAAAATTGTCTTGTTCATGATAGTGGATACTAAATGCAGTGAGGATACTTACGTTGCTAGCGTGTGTTGTTTTACATCGTAGCTTTGCAGATATGAGAACCGTCAATCAGCACTTACGCGGCAACAGTACAAGCAGAAAGTATCAGCATATCAAACACCTGTAACATTTCATGTTCAGCGACGAACGTGCTCCGAAGCATGCTTCAGCTTGTGCAACAAACAAATAAATAAATATGCCATATTTGCCTCGCAATTGACTTACTTTGAGATTACACTTGTTTGAGGATCAGCGCACCGATTACAGAATAATCTTGTGGACACGGGATCGATTACCGTTCGTAGCGGCCGCATTCTGATAGAGGCGAAACGCAGAAACACCCGTGTATGCTTAGATTGAGGCGCTCGTTAAAGAACCCAACGCGGTCGAAATTAATCTAGAGACTACTTCTATGGCACGCCCCATAATCATGTCGTGGTTTCGACACATAAAGCCCCAAAAGTTAACCGATTACACTAGGTCGATCCTGCAGTTACAGAAATACTAAACTGTACCTTTTGTGGTAAGACAAACAAAGTGAATGAACTCTAAGAACCAAATGAAATGAGGAATACATAGGTTTGCTTCACTAAAGGAATTGGGTTCTTGAATACATATATTTATGGCTCATATTCATGAAGATATTTGTTGTTGTTCCCGTGAAGTCGTCCAAGGAAAGAACAGAGCCAGCTAACAGCCCACCTGTGAGGTTGTTAAAACGACGATATATATCCAGTCAAGGGCGCGGCTCGTCCTGTGAACAAAGATGCCCCTATTCTTTGTCGCCTCGCCAGTCGTGAAAGGAAAGTCATCAGCGCTGTTCGCCCTGTCAACGAGGCACTCTGTCCTACATTCCCTTTGGTTGGGCAAGAGGAAAGGATTAAAACAGGTGAATGGCATCCACGAGAGGAGCCTAAACCTTTTTCGTTTGTTATTGTAAAGAGGCTCACATCGACTTTTGCTGATAGTATGTTACAAAGGGTCAAGTTAAAAAAACGTCCCCACCTCCCCAAAGGGAATCGTGAGGAAATGCGAATGCATTTCTTGCGCCGAGAGATTTCGCCTTCACCGACTTCTGCCATCGCCTTGAGAGGCGCCCAGCCAGCGAATGGTCGAGAGTGAGGCGCGAGTGGACGGGAGAGTGGGGCGCAGGCAGGAGAGAGAGCGAACGGCGAGAGAAGGAGCGGCGAAGCACTGCACCTACCCTCTCCTACACTCTCTCGCACCACATGCTCCGGTTGCTAGGGGCGAGGATAAGCGCGCCCGCAGCTGTTGCTATGGGAGAGGGAGTGAGAGCGGAGAGATAACACCTGCCGGCGCGTGGACACCGCCGCGGACAACGCCGGATGCCTGACATAGACCGACTAAGAAATGCATTCGCATTTAAAAGCTACTAATTGCAAGGTGTGTTTTACTCGACAACGGCAAAAACATTGTTCCTTGGTATGCCTGTCTGCATTTGTTGTTTTGTTGGGAGCCTTCATTATGCCAGCGTAAGTTCAGAAAAAGAGTGAAATTCTATCATAAAAGCCAAGGCAATTTCTCGCCTCAAAATGAAGGAAGCCTTAGATCCCCTGCCAGCGTAGCTGGACGGCTTATGGTGATCCGAAAGGAGCGCTTCCTTCAATGCTCGCTTTTCTTTCTTGCAGAATCGTTTTCAAGCGAAGAAAAGCCAAAAATAAGGAAGAAAATGCACCGAAGACACCTCCGTTACTGAGACTATAGCCCCTGTGTGCCTGAACCCAATGTATCATGCATCCTTTCTCTTGTCATCCTCCTTGACCTCCACGAGGCGCACATACGGTGATAACGCAGTCACTTCCACCTAAAAAATAACTCGGCGTGGTACGGCGGGTTCTTTGCCTCCTTCAATCGTCGTCGTTCTTTGTGGCGCTGAAGAGGAGCAAAACGCGCGGGCCCGTTGTCCATTCTTCGAGACAAATGTTTTTTTTCTTCCATGGAGTTACTCTGAGATTGTGCGAAGCCCGCCACGCGAGAGAAATATGGGCGCTCGTATACTTCTGAGTGCGTCACCGCTCGCCAACTTTCGTGCTGCGACGACGACGAAGAAGGGTTCCGCCAAACACGGTCATTTGTCACCGTTGTCTGCATCGGGGAAATCTAATATCGCATCCCAGAGTCAATTCTGTGTGCCTTCGCAGCACCGCCTCACGAAAGCCGTTGTCTCTCCCGCCACCTCATGGCCTCTTCCTTCCTCATCGATGTCTTTTTCCTCGCTATGTCCAGTTTTTTTGTCCAAGCGTCCACAGCTTCAAAGACACCATGGCGCCGCCGCTTTGAGAGCGCCGACATGAGACAACGGACGAGCGTCCTTTTTCGGCCACGTTTGGCGTCTTAGGATCAACGAACGACGTGTCCCTCTTTCTATCGAGCTCTCTATAGCCTACACCCGTGCCGCGGAACATTTGTAATGGACGAAATGGAAGCGACTCCTACACCAATATATGCTTTGTGCCGAACAAAAAAAGAAAACAAAAGTAGCGCTAACATTATTATGACGGGGAGTGCCAGGGAAAACAGATGATCCGTCTCAATCTCCTATCACGAGTGTCCGCCAATGGCCGGTGAATCACCTTGACCTGATTCTACTTAGCTGACCAAAGGAATCAAAAACCTTTAACGACTTATTGAAAAGTCAATTATCCTTCCACAGCAGTGCATTTACCAAAATTGCTGCTAATGATGATATTTTCCTAACATGTTCAATACTGCTTTTATTTACTCAATGAATGCATTTAATGCTGATGCTTTTAGCTTATTATTCTGCATTTTTTTTACAATACGGCATCGAAGATCAAGCAATAGACGCAACAAAAAAATTTTCAAAGAGCTTTAGCAAAAAGGTAGCGCTAGTTGGAAGGAGTCGTCGAGGCAGTTTAGGGACAGCCAGCGTTTTTAATTAATGAGAGGCGGCGAACGTTGCAAGGAGACAAGGTGCACAGGTGTTAACGAGTATAGCACGAACACCGCGAAGCTTTTCGAGTTTACAGTCAGGGAACCACGTGTGGGTCAAAAGGGGGTGAAGAGGTGACTACGTTGCTCCGAGTAACAGCTGCGGGAATGTTTCAAAATCTCCTGTTCTAACCTCCACTCGCGCTCCCTACGTGACAATGCGCCCTTACTTCCATGTATACACAAGAGCGAATCGTATACCATTGCGCTCCAAAACGCTTGAGCTTGAGAGGAGGGTAGCTGGCAGCGCTTCCCAAACTGCTTAACGCAACGCCATGTACCCTTATTACTTTCTTCTTTGTCTTGAAAACGAACGTGAAGAGGGTGAGGTGCACAAGGGGTAGTGAGGTACAAAAAGGAAATACAGGTGCATATTTGAGTTTCGTAAAATGGACTCGAAAGTTGCTGCCTAAAATTAAAATGCAAGCGCGTTCAAATTCGCGCTTGGTTTGCGCAAGCGATAGCGAAAAGCTTCAGCACTTTGTTTTAGGATTCTGCCACGTTAAAAAGCCACAATTCCGACGCGCAGATATGGCCGGCCCGCATTGCGTTACACCGATCTGACGGCTATAAAAACAACCTACGCCAATGCTGAGCCCAGAAGACGTTGCAAAAGAACGTGTGATAAACAACATTTATGAACCAGAAGTACGTCGCATAACGTTCAGTCGTTTCGAATTTCCAAAATGTGAAGCTTGAACTTCACACAATGTTTGCAAAGCGGTCGTAAAATGCCTAAGTGTGCTCATCCCAGCTCGTCTGTAGGGCCCGTACAGTGTGCGGCACAGTCTCTTCTGCAAGACCGAGCCTCTTTTCTCTTTCTTTCTTTTATTATTTACAGGAGGCAGTCACTAGTAATTTCTAAATTAGTGTTCCGTGTGCATGTCTCCATTATTAATAATAATAACAAGGAAGATTAGTATTGCAGACACAAGCTAGATAGGCTTCATTATCAATAGTGAACAAGGCTTGTTGACGGACAGAAATTCAAGCAAGAATAGCACACTTGCTCATGTAATTATTAAATGCGAAGCATTTCTTTGCGTAGTGTAAGCACTTTTGCGTTTCTATCTACGTATCTATCTATCTATCTATCTATCTATCTATCTATCTATCTATCTATCTATCTATCTAGCCGCCTACGTCTGGGTGCTCTCGTGATCGCCTCTTTAAGTTGGGGTATACCAAAATTTGTATGGGAGGGTAAGAGGTATTGACGAATATGTCTGGCTGGTCATGACATGAATAACGTGAAAATTCTGTCGTATACGTCGTCAAACCCTTTTCTGCAGACACGTGTGGCAGATACCTGTATACCACGGGCCTGCGGTATGCGGGTATGCGCCACATGTGTTTGACGATTAATGTCTACCCAGGAACGGCGAGGAACAGACATTAGTAATTTCAAAAGCGAGAGTGTTTAGGAAAAACTAACGTCGCAGCATTGACCCGACGAATGCAAATAACAAATATCAGGGTCCCAGCAGGAATCGAACCCAAGCAATCTGCGTGGCAATCAAGTATTCTTCCACAGAGCCACGCCAGGTCACGGAACTGCTTTGGAAAAAGACCCTATACAAGCGTAATGTTGGTGAAACGTCAGTTGTGGTTCCAGTGCTGGCTATCTAATTTTATAAACATTACATATGTACTCCTATGAGGCAGGCGTCATGTCGGGTTAACGTCAATTGTATACGTAAGCGCCATCCACTGTTGTTGGTCCGCGAAGCGCTATGCAGGGCTACCATCCTCACAACCACAAGTGCTACATATCAGATTACCGCTTCTGGTGTAGGTGATACCCATGTTTCTGTTGGCATCCTTACGAAACTGTGAACATTTGGTTATATGAAACATATGCGACTGTTCAACATATATGTGTGCGCACAACATTTGTACATATCTTTAACGTCATTTCGTAACGTTTCGCTCAATAACAAAATTACAACCCAGTCACCTTTCCTCCCAATGCTTCGCATAACATCGATTCCCATAGGTACTTGGGATCTGCCAAATTTTTTATTAAAGAGAAAACCGTGCACGCACTCGCGCATTTAGAACAGCACCTTATCATTATTCGCGGAGTATATATATGCTGCAAAAACAATAGCACAACAAATAACTTAAGAAGTGTGGCAGCACTTGCTTGTGAAACAAAAATGTCGCCTCGCACCCACATCTTTATGAAAGCAGAGTTCGCGATAAAATTGAACAATAGTGCTCATAATATGCTTACGCCGAGACTATACAGTCTGCGTTGCGACTGTTTTTAGATGTAAGATGTGCCGTTATATGATAAAATACTCAAAATCATTTAGTACACTAAAATATAGCCTTACATGAAGGTGTAGTGCAATTTGAAAATGTTCTTTTCATCTTTCTTTTTCTTCCCATCTCTCTCACTTGATAACGCAACTGCACTTATGGTTTCACCACGTATGCGTGGTAATGAAGACGGTAGGTTATTGATATTTCTTGGCCAGTGGCGTAGCCAGGGGAGTGGCACACCGGGCCCCTGCCCCCCGCCCCTACTTTTTTTTGTCGTGGCATACCGAACAGAAAATTACACTCGACCACATTTTCCTGCCCGGCCCCCACTTCAGATCAAAGAGGTACTCCCCCCCTCGCCCCCCCCCCCCTCCTTGAAAAAAATTTCTGCCTTCACTTCTGGTGTTGGCAGAGTATGGATGAGGAGACTTGCGTATATGCGGTGTGTGCGGTATGTCTCTGGTATACGAGACGCTCTGTGAATGCATACTTCTCGATTCGCTACCATAATATCCTGTAGCTATAGTCGGAAACTAAAGTCCGTATCCTTAGATATTGAAGAAGGGCTTGCATGACTCTCTAGGCACATAATAGTCGAGGCCGGGCTTTCAAAAATCTTGCATAAAGAAGTTGATGAACAAGTCCAAACACATTGGAGAATGGCGTTTGTCAAAAGCAGGAACCGTGGCACAAGGATGGAATCGATGGCCTCGTCCCATTTGCACCGGCAAGTCATCTAGACTCGAGCCTTCTCATTCTGTCACGTTTGACCTCTCCTTCCTCTCTCCCCACGTAGGGTAGAAAATTATAACAAGTCTAGTTCTTATCCCTGGCTTCCCTTCATTCTTGGATCTATTTCTCGCTCATCTACTCTCTTTCTCTTTCTTTTCACATTCATTGAAGCCTAGTTGAGCATAAACTCATCATTAAAGTTTTAGACAAGATAAGAATAAGGACGAGATCAGGGAAAAGGTAGTGATAACTAGGAATTCTTAATGCAAATGATAAGTACATGTACTTTCTTGTTCGAAGTAAAAGATAGTGGCGCTTAAAATATATGCGAACCAAGCAGTCGCAACACTAAACATTCAACACCAGAAAAGGAACAGGGAGGACTGTGAGAGGCTTCACCCACAGCTATTAATCTGGGAGGTTATCACAAGCAGGCGAACCAGGCACGGGAAACAGCGATCGTCAGTGGCTTTTTGGACAAAGGAACTACCTTGGACGATGAATAAAGAGCTCTTTCGCAATGGATTTTCAACGAATCATGAACTATATATTTCTCACTCTGCCAACACAAATATGCAAACGATACAAGACTGTAACACGCCCTCCTACATTTACATGGAAAACTAGATTCTAGTGTTGATCGCTCTGCACCTCGAAAGGGTTGGGTAATGTACTTGTCAGCCGTTTCTTTCTTTCTTTTCGTATGTCATGTCCAGACAGTCAAGACCGACTTCATGGCAAAAACGAAAAGTTTGTATTTCCCTTAGGTAACTCCGAATGTCACCACCACGAAACGAAATCACCAAACGCAGTCAGCTCTTCGCAAGGAGAACAATTTCGCTTACTACGCACGAAGAACACGCGCAACATCTGTCGATGACAAATACGATTGACAGAGAACCGTTTGAGATGGTGTTGCGAAGTTACCAAGCTGTCCAATCGGACTCGTAAAGCCCTAGCGAACAAAATGGATACAAAGACAGGGCCATCGCACAGTATATGCATAGGGCGTGTTGCTCTAGCTTGCATGAAAGAAGTTCTCCCGTTTGCCTCTCCTATTTCGTCAACCTGCGTTTCGCAATGACATTGAAGGGAGCTTGCGACAGCTGCCCGGGTGCTATTCCTCCGACTGGACAATCAAAGTAGCAACGTGGAACAACGAGAATCGCTTCGGCAGCTTGTCTACCGTTGTCTGCTGCCTACGCGAACCTGTGTTATGAGCGGTCGCTGCAAAAGCTAGCAGAGTGACGACCTTTCAGACAGAAAAACGGAACAAAATAAGGCATACAAAGTGTTCAGCGTAGCGCATCCACCTTATGACGGGCTGAACTCATGGGAAATCACAAAACTCAGATTCGAAAGTCCCATTCGCTCGGGTGAAAAGTTGCAGCCACACTTGCACAAACACATAAAGAAACCAAACCAAAGGCGTACCTGAACGCCTCAGAAGCAAAAGAAGCTGAGCATACTTAAGACGTGATCTCCCAAAGCACTTTGACCGTTTAGCGTGCGCGCATCTATTGGGCAATCGTGGAGACAAACTGTAGTATGATGAAACTTTCTTTTATCGATGTTTCGCCATTCACCGGCAGATAGATATTCACCAAAATATTAAGGAACAAACAACGTTTAAGCCGACTTGAAAAATGAAGCGTCGCTGGTCAGTAAACGTTTTTTTTTCTTTTTCATTTCAGTGTGGAAGTGTCTATCTTTGATTTTTTTTTTTTGGAATGGGACTTTCCTAGAGAATCCTCGCTGCCGCGTTCGTTCACGTGCTTTCCTTTAAAGATACCCTTCTTGGTGAGGCAACACACCTTCACAGAAGGCATTTAAAAGAAGTCTAATATTACTAAAAAGAAAACATGCATAAATAAAAAAAACACAACTAAAGCCAGTTCCAAGCCTGCGAAATCTAAATAAACAGTGGAGCAGGCAAGCAAGGGCCACAACATGGCAAACGCCGATTTAAGTCTTTCTTCATTTCCTTTCTTTCTTTCTTTCTTTCTTTCTTTCTTTCTTTCTTTCTTTCTTTCTTTCTTTCTTTCTTTCTTTCTTTCTTTCTTTCTTTCTTTCTTCATTCTTTCTTTCTTTCTTTCTTTCTTTCTTTCTTTCTTTCTTTCTTTCTTTCTTTCTTTCTTTCTTTCTTTCTTTCTTTCTTTCTTCATTCTTTCTTTCTTTCTTTCTTTCTTTCTTTCTTTCTTCATTCTTTCTTTCTTTCTTTCTTTCTTTCTTTCTTTCTTTCTTTCTTTCTTCATTCTTTCTTCATTCTTTCTTCATTCTTTCTTTCTTTCTTTCTTTCTTTCTTTCTTTCTTCATTCTTTCTTTCTTTCTTTCTTTCTTTCTTTCTTTCTTTCTTTCTTTCTTTCTTTCTTTCTTCATTCTTTCTTTCTTTCTTTCTTTCTTTCTTTCTTTCTTTCTTTCTTTCTTTCTTTCTTCTTTCTTTCTTTCTTTCTTTCTTTCTTCATTCTTTCTTTCTTTCTTTCTTTCTTTCTTTCTTTCTTTCTTTCTTTCTTTCTTTCTTCTTTCTTTCTTTCTTTCTTTCTTTCTTCATTCTTTCTTTCTTTCTTTCTTTCTTTCTTTCTTTCTTTCTTTCTTTCTTTCTTTCTTTCTTTCTTTCTTTCTTCATTCTTTCTTTCTTTCTTTCTTTCTTTCTTTCTTTCTTTCTTTCTTTCTTTCTTCATTCTTTCTTTCTCTCTTAGCTTCACATCAAAACGTTTCACATCACTCTCATTATTTTAATACTTCTATGTTTTACCCGCATTAGCGCCAGGAATTTTAAGGCCCTTATACAGCCAATTACCATAATCATTGTCCACATCTCTTGTCCCATTCCCTGGCGCTCTTTGGCCATCATATGGCCCTTGCGCCATTAAACACCATACCTCATCATCAAAACGTGCAAGGGGAAGAAACATCGGCTTATTTTTTTTATTGCAGTTGATGATCTTGAGGCCAATTACTATTAAACAGCTTATTTATTTGAACTTCGGTGATCTAGCGTCATTAGTGGCGGTATGAGTCACAGTATATCTTTTTCACCGCAGTAAATTCCGACTACAATCTAATATAAGTAGCATAAACATATAGTACGTTATTTTCAATTATCCCATCATTCCAGCTAAATGCGCGAATTTTGGTAGTAGAATAGTCGCACGTTTGATATAAATATTATGAAGCTTAACAGCTTCGTCTCTTTAACTACCAAATGATATTGTTTTAAGCTAATAAATTGAAACAAATCATTATATACATGAAGACGTTGTTCCTTTCAAGCTCCGCATACGATGCGCAGTAAACGAAAGTGTAGTCGTCAAACTAGCACGCGAGAAAATATGGAACACATATATTTGGTTTCATTATAGAATACAAAGTCGTTTCACTCATCATTTAAAACCAGGTATATCAACGTCGTCACGTAGGTGAACGCTCGAAGTCAACGTGCATTAATAATTTGCCATGACCCTGTCATCCCACGTTAGAAAATTCGTTTGTAAACATCCCCCCTGGCGCTTTACACTGTCCCTTGTACTCGTGCATCTGCCAAAGAAGATACTTTGGTAGAGATGAGGGTTCAGACGGGAATTCCTAGATTTAAATCATGGAAATTGCTGGCTTAGACGAGCTAATCAAGGTCGCAACAACAATAACACCTTAATACCCTGTCGTAACGTGTCAGTTTGACAGGCATAAGAAGAAGTGGCAGAAATCAGGAAGTCAATGTTGCGATTCATCCCGAGAGCGTGAGTGGAGCCAAAATTTCACCAGTCGCTATTTTTAATATCCACGCTGTCATGATTGCCCAATGATTCTACTTTACGGTACCCTGTATTCGAAGCATTAATACTACGTTGCGAATACAGAAACCCTGACACTTAGAACAGCAAGCTCATGACGTTCCCTTGTGCGGATATGTATTGAAGGTGGGGGGTAAGGGGGGGGGGGGGGGGGGCAGAGAGCATTACTTTTTTTTATAACAGTTAAAATAAAGAGCGGACACTTCTTGCCAGTGATAAATACAGATATATCTACATAAAGAACGCTCCCTCGTTGGTTACTAATGATATGCAGCAGTAAAAAGACAATCAAATATTATAGAATCCCGCTGTTAAGGACAATACTTCGGAGTTACAGGCGTATTAAGATTTGACACGCAACACGAAGGAGGTATACACGAGAAGTGTAGACATCGTATAGTTTTTAAGGGATTGTGCTGCAAGAACAAACATGAAAAATTGACACTATTATGCTGTTTTTTTTTCCTGTATATACAATGTAATTAAATCTGTGATTGCAATGTTACAAATTCAACTTACGCTTCTGTTAGAGAAGTACTGCAGTTTGCAGCGCCACACTTTTGTATTATCTCATGACTCTACTGCGGGGGCAAAACACTAACTCAAAGCAGGAGCTGTGACGCCATTCCACTGTTACGCCAAAGGAAGCTGATTGCATTGCAGGAGACGATGAGCGCATTTTGGTGAAGAAATGCAAAAAGAACCCGCACGCCTCGATTTATTAATCCAGAGTTCTCTATTTGTCGCGCATCATAATGATGTCGTGGTTTTGACACGTACAAATAAAAAAAAATTTACTTTTTAATGACGAGCTGCGTGCGTGTATCTTCTGCACGGTTTAAAAGCGTGCATGAAAGCCTACATGAACCTGCACTTTCATGTGGAGTTTCATGTAGGCTCCTTTCGTCTACCGTATATCAAACGCTATAAATGGCGCGCATCAGTAGGCACATGTGGAAGGGAATAAAAACGGAGGAAAAAGGTCGCGAAGCCTTCGAATCTAAAAAGGAGCACGGTAAAAGCATAACGGAACGCGAGAAATTGTCCGAGCAGGAAACACGGTCGTTCTTACGCTATAACCGTCACCATTAGAATTCATTCCTCGGGTCGGCAACAGCGGGCTGCCGTCGTCGGCAGACAATGACGGTGCCCTTTTAAGGTTTCCTGCCGAGACCCTGCGGCAATCCCGAGTCTCTTCCGGACCCACATTCGTGTTCCATTTCGCTTCACCCAAGCCAAAAAAAAAAAAGGGGGGGGGGGGGGGCGCTCAAAAACGTACATAAGCGCGCTCTCTCTCGTCAAGATAAAGAGGGGGGTTCTGAGGGGAAATCCAACGCGGCTTTTCATTCTGGTTTTCTATAAGAGGTAAACAAACCTTCATAACAAAGCTTACATCAAATAGCAAATGAAACAAATAACGAATAATAAAGAAGAGTCTCTCTCACAAAAAAAATACAGCTTCCCCCCCTCACGCTCCGTGCCCCACCGGATTCAGGAAATAAGTACGACTGCTTTTCGAAAACAGCGTTGTCGCCTGCGGGAAGAATGACCATTCGCGTGACGCCACCAGATGTATAACAAACACCCGGTAGTTCTGTGCCGTTTGGAGTGAAATAGCGGGCGTCAGCGTGTTTCCACACGGAATAGCTGCTGGATTAGCTCGTCCCTGTAGGCTTTACCAACTGGGCTGGAGCGTTTATGCGAGCCAGCATGCTTGTCAATCGTGGGCTTTTTGTGCGTGCTTAAATTGTCGGGAGTGTACTCGCACATTATCATCATTGGCAAACGCTCAGGTGGAACTTATGTACCACTGAACAGTTTTAGCGTAACAGGAAGCACAGAAAGTGAGCGCAGACATCATTGAAACTGGCAGGCGACACTAAAAATATAGCAACATTAAGCAACTTGAGGTGGGGAATGATAAGAATACTAACAATTGGGGGGACCCTTAAGCTTCGCCTTTAAGAGTTGAACGCGATAGCGATATCCCGTCCCTACTGCGTACTTCAATCACTTAGTGCATACTATGTAATGGGTAGTATGGTTTAAACCAGGAGAAATTATGCGCAGCAAATGTGGGAAATGTTTTCGAACTTGCTATGCATCCGCTACGTGGTGTTAAGGAAATACGCGCAGTAAGGTGTGTGCCGTTTGTAATGGCTGGCTGGCTTTAAACTATGGAATCGTTATGATAGTCATATTCTGACGCCCGATGGCAATTTACGCTTGTACCACGCAATATTCCTGGGATATTACAGGTTATATTGTGACGCCTATATAAAGGACGCTTGCGTTTGCGAAGCATGAAAGTTATTTTCACTGCATTTCCAAGCAGAGGAAGTTATTTTCACAGTATATCCAAGCAGAGGCTTACCATGAAAGAGGAAAAAAAAAAAGAGGCATGGCTGTGTGGTAGAACACCTGCTTGCCACGCAGACGGCCCGGGTTCGATCCTCACTCGGACCCGAAAATTTTCATTTATTTTATTTGCATCTTTCTCGATTTTTCGGTCACGGACAAGATGATGATTTTTCGCTCACAACCAACGACGCTGACGCCGACGCCGACGCCGGAATTTCTGCGAAACGAGCTCTTTAACGCTATCGCGTTAAAACGCCGACGCGTAAACACGCAGACGCCATCGATAGAAGTGCAGGTTTGTCGTGTAGGCGTCGTTGGGATGCCTCTTCTGTGCAAACAGCGCAAGCGGCGCGCTTGAAGACGACATCAGGGGAAAACGCAAACGAAGGCGCCCTGGAATTGAGTGAGTCTCAAGTGGGACAACGCATAGGAAGAAAAGAAAGTGGGGGGACAAAATATTCGGAAGCCGAGAAAAGGGGGGAGGGGAATACTGGCAGTGAGGAAGAGGAACGAAGGAAGTGCAGCCGACGCCTTCCTGGCTGTGATGCATCCGCGCAAGGGGCTCACATTCAACGCCGTTGGTACGGAAGTGGGCGCCTGGATGGTACACGAATACTTGAACGCTAGGCGTCCGGACAAAAGAAAAACGTAAGGAAAAGAAGGGGTGCAGCCACCGAAAAATAAAAAGGAACGCTACGCTTACGCGTTCACTAAGGAAACGCAAACTCCAAGGAAGGTCCTACATGCATACGTGTTAGAGAGGAGAAGGAGAAAAAGTAGCGGCTGAGGGACAGAAAATTTACGCTTAGTTCCGGCACCGGAATGGCACGAGGAGAGGATCCAAACGAACAAGAGAATGCAGAATTCGCAGAACAAAAATGGGGATAGAAAAAAAGGGACGTCATTAGGGTTATCGCTGGTCTTTCGTTTGTCGTGCTTTCTGGC
>JALIZH010026149.1:0-30682 GCA_030522465.1 Rhipicephalus appendiculatus
CTTGCGTCGGCGTCCTGCTGTTGAATGATACGGTGTCTTGCCAACTGCCGTGCCTCTTCTGCCCTTTCTATGTAATCGCTGATGTCCGGGTAACTCGCATTCGAATCGTTGACAGGTAACATCGTGTCTAAGGTCGTTGTTACCGTCCGACCATAAACAAGTTGAAATGGTGTGAAGTGTGTCGTCTCTTGTACTGCGGTATTGTATGCAAATGTAGTAGCATAAGGCAAAATGATGTCCCATGTCCGATGTTCCACGTCCACATACATGGAGATCATGTCAGCGAGCGTTCTATTCAGCCTTTCGGTTAATCCGTTTGTTTGCGGATGGTATGCCGTAGTTCTTCTGTGGTCGGTATGCGTGAGTTTCATTACAGACTGCATCAAACGGGCAGTAAACGCTGTTCCCTTGTCAGTAATGATAACCTTCGGTGCACCATGTCGTAGCACGATATGTGTAACGAAAAACTGAGCTACCTCATTCGCCGTTCCTTTTACGAGAGGTGACGTCTCAGCATAACGGGTCATGTAGTCTGTTGCCACAACGATCCAGCGCTTTCCCGATGATGAAACAGGAAATGGACCAAGTAAATCCATTCCCACTTGCTGAAATGGCCCCTTTGGCGGCTCTATGGGTTTCAATAGGCCCGCTGGTTTCGATGGCGGTATTTTGCGTCTTTGACAATCCCGGCATGACTTGACATAGTGGTGCACCGAATCCATTAATTTAGGCCAATAATACTTCTGGCGGATTCTTGCTAAAGTCCGACTAATACCTAAATGGCCAGCCGATGGGTTATCATGACACGCTTCTAAGATCTCTGCTCTCAGTGATGCTGGTACGAGAAGCAGGAATGTCTCGCCGCTGTGTTCGAAGTTTCGCTTGTAGAGGACGTTATTCCTTAGAACATAGGAGGACAATCCACGGACGAAAAACTCGTGGTACCTTAATTTGCTGGCCTTCCAAGTACTGGATAAGCGGGAGTAGCTCCGGGTCCAATCGCTGATGACGAGCCATGTCGGACCCATTCAGAGCTCCAAGAAATGGGAAATCTTGTTCTTGATCAGATGATGAAGACTCTACAGGTGCACACGACAGGCAATCCGCGTCGTTGTGCTTGTGACCCGACTTGTAGACGACGGTGATGTCATGTTCCTGCAGACGCAGGCTCCATCTAGCAAGTCTTCCTGAAGGGTCCTTGATGTTCGCCAGCCAACACAACGAATGATGATCGCTGATCGCTCGAAACGGTCTCCCGTACAGGTACGGTCGGAACTTGCTGATCGCCCATATAACTGCGAGACATTCTTTCTCTGTCGCTGAGTAATTGGACTCAGCATTCGATAGAGTGCGGCTCGCGTAAGCGATAACTTTTTCTTCTCCATTCTGCCATTGAATAAGGATGGCGCCGAGACCAACGTTACTCGCGTCGGTATGGACGTCTGTGTCGGCGTCTTCATCAAAATGGGCAAGTATAGGAGGAGACTGCAAACGGCGTCGCAACTCTGTGAAAGCTTCTTCTTGTTCTTCCCGCCAGGCGAAAGGTACACTTTCTTTTGTTAGCCGTGTCAAAGGTTCAGCGATCTTAGCAAAGTTTTCGACGAAGCGTCTGTAGTAGGCACAGAGTCCCAGGAATCGTCTCACGGCCTTTTTGTCTTGCGGCTTCGGAAAATTTTCAACTGCTGTAATCTTTTCCGGATCTGGGCGGACGCCTTCCGCACTAACAATGTGCCCGAGGAACCGAAGCTGGCGAAATCCAAAGTGACACTTTTCCGGTTTGATAGTCAGTGCTGCCGCGCGAATGGCATCAAGTACTGTTCTCAGTCGGTGTATGTGCTGCTCGAAGGTAGTGGAAAAAACCACTACATCATCGAGGTAAACGAGACACGATTGCCATTTGAGTCCGGAGAGGACAGTGTCCATCATCCTCTGGAAGGTAGCGGGGGCAGAGCACAAACCGAAAGGAAGTACTTTGAACTCGTATAGCCCGTCGGGTGTCACAAACGCCGTCTTCTCGCGATCTCGTTCGTCCACTTCGATTTGCCAGTATCCGCTTTTTTAAGTCCAATGATGAAAAAGAAGTGAGCGTTGCGTAACTTATCCAAGGTATCATCGATCCGCGGCAGTGGATAAACATCACGCTTCGTGACGAGGTTCAGTTTTCTATAGTCAACACAAAACCGCAGAGTGTTGTCCTTCTTTTTTGACCAGCACTACAGGTGATGCCCACGGACTATTGGATGGCTGGATCACGTCGTCCTCGAGCATTTCCTGCACTTGTTTCTTGATGGCTTCCCTTTCTTTTGGCGCTACTCGGTATGGACGCTGATGTACAGGTCTAGCGTGTTCTTCGACCACGATGCGGTGCTTTGCGACGGGAGTACGTCCGACTTTCGACGAGGTGGAAAAGCACTCCGCAAATTCTTTGATGAGGTCCACAATCTGCTCTTTCTGTGGTGATGAGAGCTCTCTGTCAATGTCAACTGATTGAAGTGCACTTCCTACTTTCTCGGAAGCTTTATCAAGAGTACAGACATCCGAGACTTGTACATATTCATGTAGGGATGCTACGGATGTTCCCTTCGCTACATGCTGCACCTCATTGCCAAAGTTGGTTAATAGAACATCCGTACATCCATCACGAAGGCTCACCAGACCTCTTGCCACGCATAGTCCCTTTTCTAGTAGCATTCCGATGTTTCCGTCTGCTAGTCCATCGCAGTCACGGAGAACTTCACTCTTCACAAGAACCGTCACACTGCAGCGTGGCGGCACGGTCACATCTTCCTCCACAATGCGGAGAGGTGAAACGATCGGTGGCTCCGTGTGACAGATGGCGACAGCATTCTCCGTAGAAAACGAAACTTGAGATTCTTGCAAGTCGATGACTGCATTGTTTGCTTGCAAGAAGTCCATGCCTAGAATCAGCTCACGGGAACATTCGGGAAGAACAATAAAGCTGCCGACGTACATGAATCCTCTTATTCCTATCCTTGCGGCGCATAATCCCACGGGGCTGACTAAGTGCCCTCCAGCGGTACGTATCTGAGGTCCGGTCCATTGAGTCAGCACTTTTCGCAGCTTCTTTGCGAGGACGCTACTGACCACGGAGTAATCTGCACCGGTGTCTATAAGCGCAATAGCCTCGACGTCGTCGATGGTGACTAGCAGTTCGGAGGTAACGTCACTATTACTGCACTTGTCTGTAGTTGCGTAAATGCCGTCGTCTCGTCGGGTTAGCGAGGGAGGGTCTTCAGTTTTCTGAGTATCAGCGGCCTTACCTCCACAGGTCGCTGGCTCTAGTTTTCCCGCCGCGGGCTAGGTGAACGTGGTCTTGGGAAATTTGATGACGTACGAGGACTCGGCGACCGATAGCGCATTGGTGCTGCTGACCGCGACTCCCGTTGCTGGGTGTCCTGAGGCGTATGACGCGAAGACAAAAACTCTTCGATTTCGTAGGGGCGCTCACCGTTCCGCGGGCAGGGTGCATTGACTGGGAAGCCACGCAGTCCCACTCGACGATACTGACACGCCCGATAAATGTGACCTGCCTCTCCGCAGTGGTAGCAGAGGGGGCGCCGGTCCGCAGTGCGCCATACATCGCTCTTACGTGGTCTTGCTTCCGGCATGGGTAGTGGCGTATTAGGAGAAAATGTCGGGGGCATAACGGCAGTCGGTGCCGTCCGGTTCGTGCGTCCAAGATCCTGTCGTACTACTTGCGCGTACGATAACTGAGGCTGAGGCTCCCGTTGTGCGTGCTGCAGAACCTGAGGCTGGGGTTGATAGATTGCTTGCCGCACTTCTTCGCGGACAACGTCCGCAAGTGAACGTATCGCTGGAGTACCTTGAGCCATGTGCATTTTCTGCAGCTCTTCCCTTACGACAGCCCTCACCACTTCCCGCAAGACGTCGATGTTGCTCGTGAGGGTTGTTGACACCGCGCTAACTGATGAGACGCCTACGTCCCTGTTATACTGGCGCGCGCGCTGCTGCAGTGTCTTCTCTATCATCGTTGCCTCTGTTCTAAACTCAGCGATAGAACGGGGCGGATTACGCACCAGGCCTGCAAAAAGCTCCTCTTTCACTCCGCGCATCAGGTGCCTCAACTTCTTCTCCTCAGCCATGTTCGGGTCGGCTCGGCGGAAGAGTCGGGACATGTCTTCAATGTACATGGCGACGCTCTCGTTGTTCCGTTGGTTTCTCATCTGAAGAGCGGCCTCTGCCTTTTCTTTGCGGTCCGTGTTTGGGTATGTGGCAAGGAACTCCCTTCGGAAGTCGTCCCACGACAATAAGGACGCTTCGTGGTTCTCGAACCACGTGCGTGCAGAATCTTGCAGTGCCACGTAGACGTAACGAAGTTTCCTAGCTTCGTCCCAACCGTTCAACCTGGCGAAGCGCTCAAAGCCATCGAGCCAGTCCTCGGAATCTTCGAAAATATCACCGTGGAAGACCTCTGGTGTTCGGGGTGGATCCACGACGATATGAGACGGAAAAGGTGTCGCTTGGGCGGCCATCGTAGTGGCGTACGAACTTACGGTCTCCACTGGTCTCGAAGAATCGAAGAGGGCGCCAAACTCGGGCTGCTCACCACGTAGGCGGCGACTCGTGCGTTGGTGTACAGGAGTCAATTCCGCTGGCTCCAACCTTAAGGGATCTGGGTAACGCTCCCTTGCCTGAGGTGGGCTTGGAATCATACCCAGCACCTCCACCAGTTTGTAGCGAACAAATACAGCGCCTGCTGCTAAACAACTATTTATTTAGGGCGAACTTGTGCCCGTCAACTCAACACACACAGCTTTTCGCAAGGGTTGTTCCACGCTAGCTCTTCCGAACTTCGTTGGCCTCTTCTTCTTGCCGCGTCGTCGCGTGCCGCTCCTTCGAGCCGCCAGTCTTCTTTTTCCCAGCGCGTTCGGTCGTGACACGCGCAGTCCAGCGTTGCATGGCGTGCTTTGCTTGACAGTGGGTGTGGCGGAATTCACAAAAGCAGGAAGCGGCGTGTGACTTCAGAGGGTGTCGAACAACTTGCGGCAATATATATATATATATATATATATATATATGATTCAAAAGAAAGTTATGTGGGTCCGGTGCACATATAGTCAAGAAATGAAGGAGCACACGAAAATTGAATATTTTTTACTGGTTAACATTTCGGCCGTGGCACGGCCTTCGTCAGAATGAATATATATATTGTCACGTGGTCGTGACGTCGACGAAGGCAACAGTCGGCGTTAAAAAGATGGAACTTTTTATTTGGCCTAACTTGTGGCCAAGAAACTGAAAGTCAGGCTACAGCAATGCACACTGGCACTGAAAGCGGCGAACAGAGCGTCGGCCGTCGATAATCTGATCATCGTTGGGAAGCGCCGTCTTTTATACAGTGCGCGTCATGTTTTATACAGTGCGCGTTACGGCATCATGTGTAGTTGTGTATGAGCTATTTAGAAAACAAACTTGCCAGGCAATAAAGTAGCTGACTGGTCTAGTTGATTGTACATACATAAAATAAACAGCGGAAAAGAAAACCCGGCCACGGAAAGTACACAACCAGGACAAGCGCTGACTTACAACTGAAATTTTATTGACATCAGAGCATCTGATTAGTACTTGCGATAACAGTTGAAAAAACAAAAAAAAAATAAACAGGAAAAAAAATTTAGTCGTAGGAAGCCACCAAAAAGCATTAACAATCGCCGCGGTGTGCAGCGCCAACCCCCGCATTCTAAGAAGCAGATCTCTCTGTCGGATAGTGCAACCGGTGGTTTGCTAACACATCCGCTCCTTTCTCGCACCATCTGAGCAGCTGACTGATTATGTGCGCTTCCTCATCCTTAATCTTTCCACGACTGTGGTCCTTTGAAACTGTGGAGTGCACCCACAATGTGCTCACGTGCGACGCCAGCAAGCCATGTTTGCCTACGGGACACTATACATCGCAAAAAGATACACGACGGACGAATGGAACACAAAAGACGTTGACAAGCGCTGTGTTCCTTTCGTCCGTCGTGTAGTTTTTTGCGCTGTAGTGTCCCGTAAGTCTGTACCAACAAGCCCAACTCGCCACTTTAACCATCTCTGCCGTTGTTTTAGGGGCGAAGCTCCTTAGGGTGTGGGTCTGTCCCTCCTCTATAGTAGTAGTAGTAGTAGTAGTAGTAGTAGTAGTAGCTAGGTAAGTAGCCACGTATAGTGGAATCTACCCACTCCGCGTGATAAAGATGACGATGACGCAGTATAGTGGAATGTATCCACTACACGTGATAACGATGAAGTATAAGCGCGTTCCAGTATAGTGGAATGTACCCACTACACGTGATAACGATGACGATGGCGCTGATGACCATGAAGTATAAGCGCGTTCCAGGCCACACATTCTCTTTCTGCCATGGATGAAAACGATCGCGCTTCGCCCACTCATCATCATTCACTTCGTGGATATGGCGTGATTTTTTTTTCCTGATATTTTTTTAACTGCTCTCGCGAAATCTTATAAGGTGATTTCATGTCAATAATATTTTAGTTGGAAGCCCGAGCTTGTCCTGTGTGTTTTCTTTCCGTGCCCTTATTTTTTTTTCACTGTTTTCTTAAGTGCGTCAGGCAAATTAACCAATTTGTCAAATTTAAAATTTGGTTAACGCATATGAGCATTGATAATACCGAAGTTGTAGAAGTGGTTGTGCATTCATTAATCTCTATAAACAAAATAACTTCCATAATAATGTCGATTTCCCGATGTGTCGTGCTAACTGAATTGAGCAGTTTGAAGAATGCAAGATTATGAATTATTGCAATCCCTAGCATTTTTCTAACTTACTTTTTATTCTCTCGCATCAGGGCCAATCAGAGCTTGGAAAGCGCGTGTACCGGTAAGTACTGCGAAATATTTAAACTAAATGATACATCGCCAAGGACTATTTCTTGTGTCCGAAGGAGTTTGTGATCAACTCTTTCTTTATATGCATTGTGCTATCAGTGCGAGTTAATATTTCCATATAATTTCAGTTTCGTTAGACAATGGCCATGCGATTCGTTGTGAATTCCATCTGATGTAATTTATAGTCGACCAATATTTTGCCATAAATATTCGATGCGCGGGTTCGAATCATGTTCAATAGCTTTCTCATTCCGTAATTCTATGACCAGTCATTTGAAGAGCACGATTCGAAACTGATTTTTATGCTACACTGGAGTTGTTTACCTCAATCCCGTGCTTTCTCACGGGAGAGATCTTGGTCGGCTCACGGCCATATGTAGACGAAATGGAGGAATAATTTAGACAGACAAAGAGAGCAGGCACAGCTGGCGCAGCGCCCTCACGTACTCCGATGACGGCACTTGCCTCTGGATAGCTTGGTGGCGCACCATCGCTATGGCGTAGGCCATTCCGAGAAGCCAAACAGAGAAGACACCGCGAGGGTGCAGCATGCTGACGTCCGAGAAAATAGCTAACACAGAGGAGAACCGTCGACAGCATCAAAGCAAATACAAATAGCGAAAGGCATCCAGCAATGAACTCTTCTAAGCGCGTTAAGATTTTTGTGATTTGCGCTGTATGGTTTGAGGCTGACGGAATCACGTCTGCTGCGCAATAGGTCATACCGAATGTAAAACGGGATATGCACTGTCACTCATTAACTCTAACATAAACTCGAAAATAAATGCTGCCGGCTCTACTCTGTTTTTCCTTGTTTTGGTGGCAGCAGACAATGCGGTCACGCTGTTCGTTGCTCGCGTAGCAAGGCATTAATGCGTTTACGTTGGGAATTAAGTATTTCCTAACAGTAGAGCGACTAGGAGTTTGTGATTCTGTTTCGCATATCCCCATATGTGCTCTGTTTTGGACGTAACATTGGCCGATGTTGACGCGCCTTTAGAAGAAACGCTTGGCCGCGCAGGGGTAAAGATGCGATTCGTCGCAAAAAATAACTTTGTATTGCTGTCGAGATACTGAGACCAAGTCTACTGGTTTAATTATCAATGCGGCCACAGCAGGCGCGGTTCGATTAGGACGTTCTATAATGCGCTTAGTAAGCGCGGTTAGTGATCGGAGATATATATTAGAAGAACAATTGGCCAGGTTTCCGCAATCGCGTTGCTCATAATTACATCTGGTATTTTATACACTAAACAGCCCAAAAAATGTGCCCTTAGAAATAATTAGATTATCGTATGACATATTTGGACAGCTTTCATGCGCCATTCAAAAGCCTTGAGGATAATGTTCATTTAAGCTTTCTTTCAATTGTTACGGAACTAATTTTGTAGAGTTAATGTACATCGTGCTTTCGAATTATTACATCTAGGCTTTCGACGGAATATTCTGTCAACTACATTCATATGAATCCTTATTGCGAGCCCGTAAAACGATCCAGAAGTCAATCAGTTATGGACCGTATAAAAATAAACATAATTCAGCCAAGTCACCGCGTGCGTGCTTATAACCATACAAATTTGTCGTTCGCCGTAGAGCGGATTACGTAAATTGTCGTTTCGGTAGGTTCTTTAAAATTAAGCACAAGTACGCCCATAGCTCGGCAGAACTTGTAGAGCGCACTCAGACTCACTCATGAAATATATTTTGCACTTAGGGATCACTCGGACTCAGACTCACCAAAACATTACTCACCCAGACTCACTCAGACTCATACTCACGGCTGAATCTGAGTCTGAGAGGGTCGGAGTGAGTCGACTCATGAATCCATTAGCCTAGAATTGGCTTTTTCGACCATGGTGTCAATGCTCTTTAACATGATCACGTAATCGGTGCTCCTCTAGGCGCCTTTTGATATAGTTCCTTGGAATACGAGTTACGAGTGCTCGCGAACCAGTGAGCTCGTATTTCTTGATAGCCATCACAACATAAGATATATTTATCAAGGACTTCCCTGGAAGAGATGGCAGGAGGGGGAGGTGGTGAAGGCACCCCGCTACGAAATTCATGCCTCTGATCAATAAATATGGAAATGGTGCGTGAGCGACACTGCTTTGGGATACGTGTGAGTAGACCTTAGCATACACATGAATTAAGGTAAGGCTGATGGTAATGCTGAAGATGAGTAGATAGGACCATATGTCGGAACACATAGAATGGAACTCACTCAGATTCACTCAAGAAATATATCTTGCGCTTTGAACTCACTTTTACTCAGATTCACGAAAATTTTCCTGAGCCGAACTCACTCGGACACACTCACGAAAAATTTTCTCCAACCGGACTCACTCGTACTCAATTTCACCTTAATACTACTCACCCGGACTCACTCAGACTCAGACTCACGGATCGATCTGAATCTGAGTGAGTCGACTCATGAGTGAGTTCGCCGACCTATGAGTACGCCCATGCACTGTTAACGACGCTGAAAAGCAAGTCCCTAGCCAAGAATTAAAAGGTGCCCTTTGTGCTTTTATGACACATATGTTGCCTGAAGTTGCAAGCGGGTCAACTAACTCTTTTTTTCCAGAGATGCATTTTACATGGTGAAAAAGGAGAAATCTACGCTACACTTTTCCGTCGTTGCTTATATGAGTAAGTTGTTTCCTTTGGCCTGAACTTAGGTTAAACCATAATTGTCGAGCACATTGAATTGTATTATGAGCGTAAGAGAAAAATGGCCATCATTATGTACCATCATCTTAAATCTTAGGATTACTGGCATGCAAGTGATTAAGACTAAATGTATAGTAAATAAGCAGGGTGGTAAAAATAGATCAATAGGCTCCCCATTATCGCCCACTGTTATCACACGCTGTGATCTATTTTCTAATTAACTGAATAGAAATGCTATAGGCCGACGTGAGAGTGGGAATTATGTAATAGTAAATCTGTATTCTTTTTACAAATGCAACACAACACGTCTCTGCTCCACATCGCTATCCAGAATGCCACACCAAACCGGCTTGCTTTAAGGAGGGGAGGGGGGTAGTCTTGTCTGGGTTGGATCCCAGGAGGCGCTCCACGGAGCGCCGGCGTCTTGTATTTCAACGCGGTCCCATCTTCTCCATCATGGGTTCTCAGAGAATTTGGAACATTGATCTTTGTACTTTTGTTTCAGAGTATATATTAGGATATTTTTTATTGCATTCTCCGTCTTACCGCCTAAATGAAGAATTGCTCGGATTACTTCTCTCTCCAAACGATAGAGGAGCTGTACCAGCTGTCACAGAGTGAATACAGAAGACAGCTTTATGTCACGAGATCCCACTGCTGCTATGAACCGCTTGAAATATTCAACATCTCTTCCTCTTGTAACCACACAAGTAGCTTTGCACGGTCTTCGTGCACAATCACAATGTCACACACAAAAACCAAAATCGCTCTGTCTTGATGGTGCCAGGCACTCCGAGCTAAAGTGTCGCCGGTCACTTTTGTTTCTTTGCCTTCGGATCCACAAGGCGTTTCGAAGAGATAATCGGTACCTGCAGCGCTGGTTAGTGTCAGCTGCTGCAGTAGTGAAAACAGAGCTTAGCATGGAGGTAAGTGAAACTATGAGTTGGCAGCCAAAACACTGGAATGGTGTCAGCACTGACGCCTCCCACGGCTCTTATAGGACACAGACAAGTGGGCGCCAGTCGATAGTAGTTTCCACATTTGCCAAAAGCGTCGTTAGCTTCTCAAAAACCAGACTTTGACATCGAAGTACTTTACGCAAGGAAGCTTTATGTACTTTACCGTTTGCTCCCCAACCCTCTTCCCCACCAGGCGTTTTTTCTATGATGAACTTCCACGTGATTCAGTGCGAGCTGCTGTGGTCATGGGCGCGTCACGAGTGCGAAGTATTTTTCGGAGATATTGCGCCTTTCTCTGTTTTCTCCAAAATTCAAAACGTTCTCACTGCGAATAGTTTCCGGCAGGCTCCTGCACTCGACAAAGTATCGAAGGGTGAACAACACGCTGTTGGTATACATTTCCGAAGCACCGTCCGCATCAGTTTCAGCCCATTTTCATGTCAACTACAGGCTCAAGCCCATCAAAAAAAAGAAATGGTGCTTGCTGAAAGATTGGTATTGTTCAAGAGAAGAAGGCGCACTTGCCGTTATCTTTGACAAGCCTGACAAACGACATGTCAAGTTTTGATAATCACTGGCATTATATCATTTGGCCTAATGAATATATTCAAGTGACAAAAAGCGATGATTTTCTTGTCACTATTAGTAAAAAAAAATACTTGGCGATTTTACATTGCTAGAGTGAAAGAGCGGTAACAACATGGCAGCGTGAATGCGCAGTTCCTGCCGAACAAAGAAAAGAGCTCTCAGTTCAACTTTCCTCCTAAGAAGCATATGGGTACTTTATCAATTACGGACATCGTGATGATAGCTGCCAGTGTCAAAAACTATCGGTTTCAGCAAAGTTCGTGGAACCCCGTTTAATATTCGATATTGAACTATCCGCTTATAATGGTCGCTGAATACACTTGGACCATAGTGTTACATACGTCCCACTCCTCCCAGGTGATGTTCCACTCCACCCACAGAGGTCGGTGGAATGGGAGAGATTTTAGCCATCACGAACTATTTATATACAGCTCAACCAGGAGCCATAGGAACAAGTGCTTCTCAGAAGTTTTGCGGCTTGTTTAGACCTGCATTATAATCAATAAAACATCGTTCTGCGTTCAAGTTCCACAAAACTAAAAATATAATTGTGAGAATAGGTCCCAATCCTCGCGATTCTTCCCTTATAATTAAAATACTCCTGGCTAACACAATGCTTCCTAAAGTGCTGCTGGTATATCTGCTGAGTCAAATGCGTGCTTGCAGTCTGTGAAAGCGATAAAAAAAGTGTTCCTTGTAGTCAGCAGAATTCTTACTACATGGTTTGTCACATCTGTTTGAACCACTGCAGGGAAAAACTTCTTGAAACTGGATTGGTCCTTAGGATGAATAACGTGGAGTGTTTCTGCTACCCTACTTAAATTCAACGTTGTATATATTTTGTATAGTACTGAAAGTATGCTGATGGGCCTAAAATTCGTCATGTCCTTTATCTCCCGTGCCTTAATTATTATTCTGATATTGGCGACTCCTTTCTCAACAAAACACTAGGCATTGCACACTTTCTCCCTTTTTCTGCGTTCCCTTGGATTCCCTAACTTCTGCTCACATAAAATTATCATATACTTGTTACCCACGTTTTGCTCGTTATGGCTGGAGTTTTCACACTACAGCGAAAGTCTTAGGACGCATTGGCTGCTTAAAAATCACAAATGAACTGTGCAAGGGGTCGTCGTCTCAACATAGCCACATCCTGGAAAAAACTCTGACATAAGCGTCCATCCAAGAAAACATTTTCATCAGTTATATGGTCCACGAAAGTGATGTGGCTCCCACTGCATCAGTGTAGAAGATGTGACGACAACATTGGGCTTCTGATTTATCAGAGAACATGTGACCTGACAATAATATGAGCTACCACCGTATTCTACATAGAACACACGAAGAAGGTTTAAGTGATTCATACAAAAAAAGAAGGCTTGATGAATTGATTCCCTGGACCTTGGGCTTTGTGAAAATAGGGTTACCTGAATGTCGGGCTAGCAGAGTTCTCAGGGAAACGTACTCACCCCGTTCAAAGGATGTCGCAGTGGATCCTTTTGTTGGGAATCTTTTTGAGCAGAACTAAAATAATACTTATGACAGCTCGACGGCAGACAATATACTTTGGCATAATCAAGAGTAAAAGCAGGCTGACCAAATTTTCCGGCCAAAAAAAGAAACAGTGGAGTGTTCACATCGCTACCACCCACCAAAGCCAGAGTGACGGGAGCGTTAGAGTTACCACAACTGCGAGGGAAAATGAAGTGTAGCCAAAAAAAAAATAAAAAAATCCATGAAGCTCTCTAACCGCGTTGTATTTCTGTTGTGGTAATATGCCCACCGGCAGGAATTTCAAACGTGCGCGACGCACTCTCCCAAAAGCAAATGGCAGTTGTTATTGGCAGTGTTTAGGTAGAAGTACCGCGCAGATCTACCAAACGGGGTGGTTAGGGATGTTAGTAGGACAGTATAGCAAGCATCACGTTATATACCGTTCTGACTCACAACTCACATTTCTTCGCGTATCACCTTAAAATAGCCGAAAAATTGTCAAATGTTTCAGAAGGTCTAGGGCTGTGTCATTTCATCATGGTCTCACATCCAACGACAAGAAAAGAACGCAGCGGACTGCGTCATCCGCCAACCTTAACAATGGTTGTGTGGAAAGAGCTTGAAGCAATGTTTTCTGACACTTTTTATTCAAGGAAAACGGGAGCTCCCCTAAAGTACAAATTCTACTGGACTAGGGACCTCGAAGAACCTCCTAATATGCCCTTTCATTACATTTGCACCGGTGCCGTACTATTGGTTCTGATAGTTATCTGCCCTTTAAAGGGCCCCTAAACTACACCGAGTTCAAAGGCAAGACATCACTTTTTTTGTCGCGTTCACTACTATTCCTACAAGCGCTATCCATCATCGCCACTTCTTGCTTCAGAAAACACGGGGAATGTCAGCACTAAGCATTGAGCCAGTCAGGATATCACGCTATTCGACTACACATTGCTATCTCCGCTTGGCAGTCCCAAACGCAGAAAAACGTAGTTAAATCTGTGTATCGCGCACGACATTCATGCGAGACAAGGTCGAACGGGCATGGCAAAGCAGGGTAGGCAACAGTTCACAAGAGATCTCTCTCGTATATCGACCAATGAAGATCCTATTTCATCCTGACGTCCCGTGAAGAAACTGCTGGCGTCACGAATTGCGCCGTAAAAGACGGGAAAAGTCGGGAGAGAGTAACGCACTCGTTCCTCGTATATTCACGTGTAATTTAGGGGTCATTTAAACATTTAACTTTCAGCATCAGTATGTTCCACGCTTCAAAAACACAGCCATATGCCAAAAGCATTGAATCACGCAATGTGCTTTGCTAGCCAACCCTTCACAAACCACAACCAACATAATAACTTTTCGGGCACCACTCACCACTGTGGTTTGCCGAATTCACGTCGCCCATTGTTCTGCGCTAGTCTCGTGGTTTCTTCCTTTCGTGTTCGTGTGTCCTTTTGCGCAAAATGCCATTCACAGCCCATTGTTCGTATTATGGGAGACTTGTCGTCCTCCTTACCCTATGCACCTGCAACGTTTATCACCAGAAAAAACTTTATATTGCTCGTAAAGGCAACAAGAACATTGAAGACTCGGCCACAGACGCCCTTGCTCACTTTTCGAAATCAGGTTGTTTGCTATTATAGTCAATCGTGTAAATGCCCCTCTACGTAGCTCGACTGAACTCTCCGCCAGCGGCCGCGTTTCTATAATGGTTACGATGCTGAGCCGCGGGCTCGAACCCGACAACGGCGGTCGCATTTTGTTGGAGGCGGAAATGCGAATCGCTAATGTACTTAGACTTAGGTGCACGTTAACTTTTTCCAGCACGGTGGTCACCCAAGGTAACCACCTATTCTTCATTTTTCCTCTTGAAACACCTGAGCCCCGCGTGTCGGATTTAAAATGGCGCATTTTTTAAAGCGTTTGAAAATCTTACAGAGAAGACGCTACATCGTTTGGGCTCAAATTTGACATGTTACGTTTGTTTTCTTCCAGCTGCCGTCGCCTTCAAGGCACGCTAGACCAAACGTTGCGCTAGACGGTAGACCCAAGCGATTTTTATAGATATAAAGTATGTCCTTTCCTTATTATGTTGATAGTGCATGACAACGTGTTGTATGATTAGCTAACACTAAGGAATACAGAAATGAAGAGCTGTACTCAGTCATTACAGAGCGCCATGCCGCTGAAGTTCGAGGTCACCTAGGGTGACCGCCATACATGAAGGGTCTTGGAAGGCTCGTAATACATATTATTGGAGCGGCGGCTGCGGGCGCGCCGACAGTAGAAGAGAACGATGAACGTTGGCGCGCACGCAGCTCGCGCTCAGCGGCCGCGCACAGGCAGTCGCGGCCGAGGCTTGGACGAGTGAAGATGTGTCCCTTTGTGCCTCAGTCTCGTCTCTAAGAGGTTGCGGGCCAGCCGCCGCCCAGGACCCCACAATATATATTCTCGAAGTCGGAACTTTCCTGAATTGTGCGATTCCTGATATCGACCTTACGCGTTGTCCAGCAGATCGCCTTTAGTCCGCCAGCACGAAATATTGCAATGAAGCGCCCATAGCAAGTGTACTACTTATGTATGGTCCTTATTATGTCTATAGCGTTAGGACATCATGTGGTCCGAGCTGCTAATACCAAGGAATCTAGCAATGAAAAGCTGTACTCAATCAGTGTACTGAGCACCGTGTCGCTGAAGGTTCGTGATCACATAGGGTGACCACCATGCATGATGGGCCTTAGAAGGGTGGTAATGTGTTATTTTCTATCGTTCTAACGGAGGTGTTTCGTAAGATAGATACAAGCGCCCTGAAGAATGAGATAGATTTGCGCTACATACAATGTCCATTTGCTCCTGCGGGGAAAAAAGGACTGCTCTGCGGCCTTTCACAGAAAGTGACCCGTACACCCTTACTGCCTGAGGGTCACCTCAGGTGACCACCTCATATCTTTTGAACTAAAATTGGGAATTTTTTTTCTTGTGAGAAAATTATTTTCTGAAAAAGAGTTCACCATTTTTAATAAAACTCTCTTTCCCGCCAAGAATGGAGTTCTGTTCGTGAAAGAGTTAAGGAAAGCCCAGATTGTCGACATTTCCATAGTCCTCCACTACGGCGGCAGGAGCTACCGAGGGGTGTGGGCGGAAGCGCATCTATCCGCTTCCACGCGTGGTCGTGCGTGCCTCAGCCGTGTCCAAGGAAAAAAGGTGGTTAAGCCCACGCCGCCTAATACGACCTCCTCTCGCCAGAGGCAACGCAGCCCTCTCGCTCAATCTTGACATACTCGGCACCCCAGGGCTGACCCATGCAGGGGAAATCGGCTATCACCTTATGCTGTATCTCTTTCCACTCATGTCATCGTCTTTCTCTTCCACTTTTATTCTTTCGTCTCTTGTGCTCTCTTGTATTGCTTCTAGATTACCAGGCGGCAAGGGTTTATCTTGTGCGACATAACGTTTGGTCCTTCTACAGCTGTCAAAGACTTACAAACGCGTTGCACGATTGGTCCTAATACTGCTGGCAACTAAAAGCTCACAAGTAAGGTGCCCTGTAATGTAGGTTCCCATAATTAGGGACAAAGTATTCCTGCGTTCTCTATCAAACTTTGTTTCCCCTAGTATAAAGCACTGAGAACATCTAGAAAAAGAGCGTGGACAACATCAAATTTGGTAAATTTTGTTGGTGTTAATTTCTCAAAATGAAATCATTTTCGTATTTCTAAAAAGTTCTGCTTTCTGATATACATGGCATTACATGGTCTTTAAATATGACAGGTAATCATGTTGAAGACCAGAAAGTATCAGGATCTTACGAAGTCTTCTATGCTAACAAGGAATGCTTTATTGCTGGAACACCACTGCAAAGTAAGTGCACAAAAATATAATGCCAACATCAGGAATATTTTTATATGGCAGTATTTAGTGCATACTCTCACGAGATAGCCTTATAAAACTAAGTGTCTCAAATATTGACGGTGCAACAGTTTATTTCTCTGCTTAATACAGCGGTTCGACGTTGATGCGTATATCAGTACGTTAATGAGGTGTCGTCTTCTAGTTGCGCTCTAGAAAAATGGAACAATTGCTCAAATGAGCGAATCGCCGTGCTTTCTTGCGTAATGCATTTGCTTTTTTAGAATATTCGTGTTGGACATAGAATCCTTGGTAAATAAACAGCAAATAGTGAAACTGTCGCGGGGTTGTAAAATATTTCTCCTCTAACGTCCCCCCCCCCCCCCCCCCCAATGTGGAGTTTCTGATTCTCCGGTGTTAAGGGGTGAAGCTTTCATTCTCGCTGGCCGAAGTTATTGCGTGTTTTATGAATTTCGTTAAGCTGTCCGGACGTACCTCGGTGAGGCGTAGAACAAAGTGTTTTAGATGTCGAGCATCTCTTGCTCGAGTCTATGTCCCGCGGCGTCGGCGTCCGCACTCACACTACGCATGCGCAACTCTCCTCCTTCTCTCTCTCCAACAGCTGCGCGCTACTCTCTCCACTTCTCTCCTACCACCTGCTTGCGCTTCTGAGTTCTCGCTTCTGCTCTCACGGCGCATGGGCTACTCTCCTCCTCTAAGCGGGTAGAGCGCTGCGCGCGTTCAGTGCAGCGCTTGCATCGGTTGACTCCGCTCGACTCCGTTGATGCTTCCGATGAAGTGTGATGGAAGCAACAGTCCCGTCAGTGAGTGGGCTGACGCAAGCACGCGTCAGCATCAGCCCAAACACTAGCAACGTTACGTCCACTCAAGACAAAGCTGCGAAGCGAAGGGCACGCGACGCTGAACGCAAACGCTTGAAGCGAGCGGCGGACCCTGAACTTCGTCAGCGCGAAGCAGCTTCGAAGCGTCAACGTCGAGCAGCGGATCCTGAGCTTCGAGCACGTGAAGCAGCGTTGGTTCGTGAACGTCGAGCAGCAGAACCTGAGGTTCGAAACCGTGAAGTTCAACGTAAACGTACGAAGTGAGTGGCGGAACCCGACCTTCGAGAACGGGAAGCCGCGTGTAAACGTCAAAAAACGAGAGGCTGCTCCCGATGCAGCACGCGAAAGCGGCGCGCTCGCGTTAACAACTTTAATAACACCGTTAATAACGATCCGCGATGCCCCGCATCACCCCATGGTTCCCCTCGGGAAGATGGTGTAATTTTTTTTAATGTTTGCTTCGCTGTTGAAAACTCCTAGAACATAGGGCGATGCTGGAGCCAATGTTTGGACTAGTTTTTTTCAAGGCATCAACTTGCTCTGCTGTGACATTTTTTTTCACTACGTCCCAATCGTGTCACGTGTTGGTGAGGTCGAGAATTCTCATGCAAAGAGCTCGCTGCAGTGTTACTTCGGTTTAGGTCACACAGCTCAAGCAGGTGAAGTTCCAGGGATTACTTATGTTCTGATTATTTTATCTTTATTCACAACGAACTGCAAGGTGTGACAAGGCAAAGTACTCAGTAAGTTTACTTTTTGGAACTTGCCTTCTTGGAAGGCAGTGCCGGTTACTGCGGTCGTGTGGTTATGGGGCTAGACTGTTCACCCGCAGGACGCGGAATCGATATTCACATGATGACCCAGGAGGTGGGGGAAGCAATAGAAGTGCAAGGAAACATAAAAAAGCCGACATAACATAAAAATACAGACCAAATTAAAACAACAGCATGTATGGTATAGGTGCAGCGAAAAAAGAAGCGCAGAATATGGAATGGAATGCGAAACACACAAAAGAAGAGTACTCACAGTGATCAACCGTACACCACCGAAGAAGCACCATTCATCAGATTCCTTGACGATGGACGGCTTTAACTGCTTTGCTTTCTGCATAATCATAGCAATAAGTAATATATGAGAACTGTAAATCATATCCTGAGCACGCAGTTTCATGATATCGCAGCCACAAATGACCACAAAGACCTATACAGGTTGTCAATTCATGAGACACCTAGGTTATCACAGCATACCCAATGCAAATATGAACAATGTCTGGCCGCTCAGTATTAATTAGAGATGACACAAAGACGATAGGACGAGCGTTCAATGTCAACAGCAGACCCCACGCATTGTGGAGTCTGCCGGCCGCTCCATTTAAAAGACGCATTTCCACTCCTTCAATGAATTAGTGTATTAAAACACAAGAAATTTTCCAAAATGATTCTAGGTCAAGGCATGTACTCTTATGAACCTATCTAAACATTTTCTTCCCCAAAAAAAGAGTGGAATTGAGTACTCTCCAAGGCCGAAGGTGCCCATCTTTCCACCCACTGCAGAAAACGCAGGTGTGTGTCGATATTCTTTCAAGACAACATTTGAGGTAGAAGCCAGAACAAATGAGCCCGTGAACTCTGGGAGGCATACCATATAGTCCACTTCCCTTTAAAAGTTCGCGATAAGGTTTTTCGATGCAACATTTCTGTAGCCTGATCAGTGGTCTTGTCTCGATATGTGGTCGGTTTGTCTGCAAATCGCCATGCCATATATTTCATTGTAACGCATCGCAATAAACGAGCTGTGAGTAGCACCTGTCCTGTTGTCTTTCATGTATTTCTCCAATTAACGCTACAATGAAGGTGTGCTAAAGGTCATTTTGTCGTAAAGGCTAGTCTCCTGAGACTTTCTAGCTCGTTATGGACACACTGCTGGCCAAATCAAAGTGGAAAACTTATCCATTCTACCTTTACGACGGCGTCGTCTTCATTTTCAGCTTTTACAAAAACCTCCGATGCCTTGTAATACCACTTCAGGCGCTCAAACCGGAGAAGTGTCGATTTGCGTACGAAGAGCTCCTCTTCCTAGGACACGTCATCTACAACTCCGTAATCCACCCCGACCCGCACAAGACTGCCGCCATCGCTACATTCCCACCACCCACCGAGAAGAATGCCGTGCGTCGCTTTACTCGGCCAGTGTATCTATGACAGACGGTTTGTCTAAACCTTCGACCCGCATGACCAAGCCCCTTACTAAACCGACCGAGACTGACGTCGACTTTAAGTGGGAAACGCGGCAGAAAGAAGCTTTCTGAGAATAAAAACAACACTCGCAGTCACCACCGATTCTAGCATACTTCGACGAAAACGCTGATACAGAAAGACCCATTGACGCAAGCTGTTTAAGACTCGTCGCCGTACTTGCACAGCAGACTGGAGGCCGAGAAAGGGTCATTGCTTATGCTAGTCGCTCGCTATCAAATGCCGAATCAATTTATTCGACGACAGAAAAACAGTGCGTTGTTCACATGAGGGCTACATCAAAGTTTCACCCCTAACTATAGGGCAGGTCTTTTAAGGTCGTAACCAACCAACACGTCATGTGTTGAAGGGTTTCGTCTGTAAAGAGTTTCGTCTTCAACGGCCCGAGAGCCTCCCCTCTTCACCGTCACGGCCACGTGGCAATACTTCAGTGGATACGGGGATAAGGTGTGTGTTGTTCTGTGGCTCAGTAATGCACAATTAACCCGGCCTAAGCCACCCCCACCGCCACCCTAAGCAAATTTAAAACCTAGGTTTGTCCGTGCACTCAAATATTCTAAACGGGGGATGCAAGAGGGAAGCAATGCACAGCAACAGCTCACACGGTAGGCGCCTTTTCTGAGTCGGAGGAGACGCCTGCCGTGTGCATATATTGACCAGATTAACTGCTCTCTTAGAGTCCCGGTACATGGTAGGCAACCGGATGCAGATGAAAAAGTTTGTCGCTTTCTCTGCGGAAGGGGGGGGGGGGCACAAAATCACCCGTCATGCCTCCGCCATGCACACCACAATATACCCACATTGCGCCATTAAGGTGGAGTACGGTAACGGCTGATGGACAAATTTTCAAAGGGGTAGTTGGCCATTGCCCCTATTGAATTCTGTAGTGCTTGTAAATGCGAGAATTACGAGATCAAAACATGTTTATATTAACGGAATAGCGCTAAAGAGACCATGTTGCAGAAATTCCGGAGTCGGAGTTCGTAACGTTGGTTCTCAGCGAAAAACCAGCGTTGTCGGTAAGCGAAAAATTCGCGATGGATGCAAAGAAGAAAAATAAGGAGTATTGAAGCCGAATAAAACACAAGAAGTCTACGTGAAAGTCAGGTATTCTATCTTACAATTACCCCAGTGCTCGAAACTCGTTCGGAAAACCAACAAAAAACGAATAAAACCTGACAGGCGACAGGTTGTTCGAAGAGCTCCGTAACAGACGTAATATGGCGTGGCAGAAGCATAGACTCGCACCAGGCATCCCATCATGTGAACTATGCAACGACTTGGTGGTTTAAATGCCCCACCCATTGCAAAGCGCTGAGCCATAAGCCAATCGCTATGATGAGCCACAGCAGCAACAGAGCGTGCAGCTGCTTAGCTGCTCTCAGTGCTTTGCCGACGAGTACTGGGTTACTTGACTATTTCGCGAAATTTAATATAGCGCACTTGGCAGGTCATAACTGCACTAGCAGTAGATATTCTAGGAGAGTATAGAACGGTCAATGTTACGGGCAACGTTTCCCAAGGCATTGGGACAAAGGAACGTGTTCACGTATCGGTTGTGCCCCGAGACACGAAGCATATCAAGCGAATGTGAAGGCGATGTGAACGGGGCTCCACTGCCCTATTGCGTTCCAGTCGTGAAGTCGAAGCTTATGAGTCCCCAAAGTTTATTTAATGTTTCCATTATATAACCACAGCAGTGACACTTAACTGTGGTATCATGACGCAGTGGCGTACTTAGCTGGACAGGTCGTGTATAGACGTCCAGCGAATGTCAAAGTAAGCGAGTGACTTTTGCACTCGGTGCTATTGTTACCAATGTGATGTGATACATTTTCTGAGTACCTTTGCGTCATAAAGCCTTGGATGCCTTGTTCATGCATTGCGTCGATGTTTTCGTACTGACAGTTTTATGAACGTATGAGTATGAATAAAGCGAATATAGACTAATGAACCGTATGCTTCGTTTACTCCGCAGGTGAAAAGTCCAATTCTATAATCAAGATTACCAGCACTCACAAAGGTGATTCCAGCTTTATGTTACATTCAATCCAAATGTGAAGCTGCTTGAAGTAGCAGTTAAATTATTTATTTGAAATTCCGCCCTAAATACGGCTGTATTAAATCGGATATAGGAGTAGTCGATAACGCATCACATATGACTTACATAACTGTGTAAAATATGTTGATATCAATCATAGACACCCATAGGCAGTATATACTACCTGTAAACGTTACGCGAATTAAATTCCCTTACACACTTGCAGTTCTCGGCGGAAATGGCAATACCTGCCGAGTTTGTGAGCTTACATTGACGAGGATTCATCATCTGCAAACTATTGGTCACCCGCCTCGGTGGTCTAGAGGTTATGGTGCTCGACTGCTGACGTGCAAGTCGTGGGATCAAAGCCCGGACGCGGCAACCATATTCTCGATGGAGGCGAAAATGATTGAGGCCTTTATGCGTATATTTAGGTGCACGTTAAAGAACTCCGGGTAATCGAAATTTTCAGAGACCTCCGCTACGGCGTCTGTCAGAATAATATCGTGGTTTTGAGACGTTACACTCCAACAGTTGGTATTATTACTATTGCAGGCTATTATTCTGCGTTGTGAGCGTGCAGTGATTTCGCAAAATTTGGGAAATACGAGAATTCACAAAGCCAAGATCTCTAACAGAAACATCGGTAATATTTAAGCTTTGGAACTGAAAAAGGACAGGCTATGGTGAGAAAAGCTACAAAAGAGAGGCCCGTTTACTATTTTAGAACATAAAACACGGGGTATTGCTCCCCATGCAGCCACTTATTTCATTTTGATGAGAAAAGTACAGAACTAGAGACGCATCTTGAAGTAATTGATGAAACGTTTACTCTGATAGCACTTCACCTTCTGTAGTAGGCACAGAAAGCGTATACTGAAGATGGCGAAGTGCGTGTATGCTTGTTCGAGGGTAATCTTAAACATGGATACGAAGAAGCCATAGTGGATATACTTGTCAGTTATGAAACATTCAATAATAATTTATATGTATTTCTCAGACTGATTATATGCAACGTAACATATTCATGAGGAAGTTAATACTCATCTGCGAGGGTGTTAGTGCAAGTCAATGAGTTAGAAAATGGGCTTTTGCTAAATTTAAATTTCGACAAAATCTACCAGATCTATATACAAGGAAATAGTGGAAGCTGCAATATGAACGCCACCGGGTACCCGCTAGTGTACAGTCTGGAAAAATCATTCAGTGCTCAAGCATTTAAGCAAGACGAGTCATACTGCGAGGCAGATGGAAGCCTCCATAAAAAAAACAAAAAAAAACTCAATACGATGAACTGTTTGATTAATAATAAAGTTTGAATAAATGTTCATGCTTTGTAAAGTGTGAAGGGTTGTCGTTTATTATAAACGCAATCGTACGTGGTGGCAATGTGGTTAGACAGTTGTGAGAATTCAGAGACGTGTTCGTCAGGAACACATCTCTTTGCCTTACTGACTTACTGATCCCTCCTTAGCGTTACATTGCATCATTGATAGAATAAGAAATGACCTCATGAATTACATCATATGCATGTAAAGCACGGTTCTTGAGTGGTTTATATTCCTGTTGAAATGTAGGTTCTCGTAGTTAAATATCCAAATGTAACACTAACCTTTTTCATTTCGTCATTCGTGTTTTCCATTGGATATAAATTTGGGATTTAGGAATATCTCACCAGCATTGCAGTTATTATATTATGCGGTAATGATAACTGTATCCCTAATATAGCATTTTGTGATTACGTAAATTGCATTTCTGAGAAAAATAACGAATGAAAATGTCATACTTTTATTTGCACAAACTACAAATGCTAATTGTAATAATAGTAGGCAATCATACATCATCCGCAAATGATCTAATGTATGTGCGTGACATAATCAGAGAGCTCATGAGTAGAAAAATCGTTCGTTCCTGTTATGCCTGGTCATATTCCAAAAAAAAAAAAATGGGAAGCTTGAGAACTGATCGTAACGCAAACCGTTATCAAGATATTCTGTATAGCGACTGCAAAGTCGGCCTTAAAAGAAATAAACCACATCAAAATCTTTGTTTGGCGCTTCTAAATTTTCCTTTTCCAAGCCACTGTGACCGATACCCAGTGGTATTTTTTGTATCGTGTCGCCCTTCCATTATGCATTAGTGCGAAATGCATGTTCTAGGACGACATTTGCAATTTTCGTCTTTCAGTGTTTCAAGCAAGCGTTCATCTATATTCTCCGTTTATGCGAATACGTCTCCCCCACCAATGCGTAAAAGAGCTATGCTGAAGCGCATACTCACTTCGAGTTCTTCATTAACTATTTCTTTTCAGGAAACCCTGCTTGTTTGCTGTGGCGAAAACCACACGCGAGAGAAGCAAGTAGAGTTCGGTGCAGAGCCGCCTTCAAAAGTAGATGTTACAGATACGGAGTACATAAGTTTGTATTCACGAGAGACGCCTGCCTTAAAAAGAACATGACAAAGGTATCTTGGCCTGCAGCAAAAGATCTGAACTGAATAAAGAATGATTACATGTGACTGCAGCGTGGATGACTATAAATACGCGGGACGACAAACCTTATTGGCCAATAAGGGTACCAATTTCGGCTTATTAGTTCAGCTTAAGCTGGATTGTAGAATAGCGTACTAGCAGATGAGGGCAAAACATGAAGTGGCTAACGGACAGAAACGCTTCTGTGCTTTCCTTACTTTATTTGTTGTCCTCGTCTGTATCGCACTATGCTACAAGCTTGTCAGGTGGTTTGGCGGAGGAAAATGTGGTTGCGAAATGGCTAAAGACTCAGCTATTTGTTGGGTGCATCTATGCAATCAAATACTTTTGTGTCATTCCACCTAAGAGAGAACGCGTGTTAGTGCACCGCTCTGACGTCGCTTCTATGGTTGGTTTGTCCGTACCTAAGATAAGACGCATGTCTAAGTGCCTGGCTTCCTGACGTCACTGTTCAGTTTCTCTGTTAGCTAATACAGCCGCTGCGTCTCTGCTTTTGGGGTGATTTCGTTGTATTGCAAGTTGCAATGAATATATGCGTTGGACAAACAGGCTACCGAGTCATGACGATATTAACAAATACCAAGATAACGGCTAGACAGCCGTCGAAGGTCTGCTGCATGACACATTCCGCTTGTACACATCCGACATCGAATAGCCCAGCCTTATCGATTGCGCTCATATATTTTCTTGATTGGCACGGTAATTCAGTTTCACATATTGCGTTTTAATTACCAGTCTAAGAGGTACTAGGTAACAGGTGGGGTACAAAGAAAATTGAAAGCTGAACACCGTAAAATGTTTAGCAAGACAATCGCGTCTATGAAGGCAGGTGAGAAGGACATAGAAGTGATGCTGCATGTGCGCGTGACCGTTACTATCTTTGGCTGTTCGAGAAAACAGATGATGTAAAAGTGCGAGGACGCTTGTGAGGACGGGCTACGATTAAGGAGTGCCCCTTGCGATATGATATCGGTGAGTTTGACAAAATAAATGGTGCGTGGTTCATTACGGCGTGGTAAAATTTTGGAATATTATGATAAGCTGTTATTTCAACAATCATTAGATTGGGTTTTTGTACCTGATTAGGCTTTTACCAAAGATTACCTGTCTTTCTTATATCTCTAGAAATAGTTCTGCCGACGGTATTCGGTCCGTGTTATGTTTAAAAAACTGCAATATAAGAGATGAGGTTATATTAAGAGGATCGCGATTCAAAAGAGAAATCCCATGAAAGGAAATGGGTTTATTAAATGTGATTTTTGGAGGTATATGGTTATTGTTCATAGTGAACAGCGCAAAAAACACGACACAAAGAAGAGACTGCACAACACGAGCGCTGACTGACAACTAAATGCTTTATTCAAGGCACAAAGAAAAAGGAAGGGAAGAACAGAAAAATGCGCGCGCACCCTGAGCACATGACAAAAGAGATAGCAGGCATTCAGCAATTTAAGTATTATCCAAGTAAGCCACCTCACAATCAAGCAATGCAATCGATGGAGTGCTGACACACGTGTCACCATTTTTGTTGATAGCAAAAGCTTCAGCTATCTCTCGGATGCGAGCATCATTGTGGTCAAAAACAGTGGTCGTGCGGCAGAACTCCGGTGAGCAGCCACAAGCGGCAAAGTGGGCGGACAAATGCGAATACGGCGTACCCTTGATAGAGCTATGATGCTCGCGCAGGCGAATGTTGAGGCAGCGCCCCGTTTGCCCCACATAAACTTTACCGCACGACATCGGAATTGAGTACACTACATTTCTTTTACAAGGGACGAACTGCATGCGGTGTTTAACTGTGCACATTCTTCTAGACGACTCACTCGCACCTGAGGACAAATTATCAATCCTGGCACACAGACTATTCAGCTTATTCTTAGCGGAAAAGTAGACGTCAATATTGAACTTATCGGCAATCTTTTTGATGCGGTGAGAAATGCCATGAATATACGGGATCACCGCTAGTTTGTTACCCTTTCCCCGTTTGTCATCAAGCGGTTGAACTGGGACCATTTTTAACTTTGTTCATAACTTTTAATGACGCAGAAACAATGGCGTCAAGAGGGAAAGGCTGCATTTTTTAGACGCTGAACTTGAGATAGGAGGCTAGAGGACATTTTGTGGACACAAGACTTAGTTAGGGCAGAAAAAATGGTGTTAACCGCGATACCTAGATTTCACAATCTTGGAATGACTGGAGGAATAGTTGAGCTAAGGGCTTCTTGGACCTAGGGGCAAATTCCCAGCAAAGCATGGTGCTCATTAAACGTCAAAGACAATTCCAGAAACTGGATTGTTCCTTCCACGGGACTTTCGCATGTGAAGGTCAAGCCTAGTCCTCTTTCCTTGAAACATTACAACATTGATCATCTGATGCGTGAAATTTTCCTTCTTTATGAAAACCAAATAATCGTCAACATAGCGAAAAATCTTCACCACCATTCCATCCAGATCATTAGCCAAGACATTGTCAATGCAACTAAGAAAAATATCACATAAGACCGGGGCTACCCGGGACCCAATATAAATACCGGATCGCTGCACATACACTTGATCATTCCATCCAACCACGGTCGAAGACAGATAAAACGTGAGCGGCTCTAACAAACTTTCGGTACTGATACCGCAACTACTGATGAATGCGCATTCGTCATTCTGCTCTGTGATACAAGCCTTCACACACTTCAACTAGTGAACATGGGGAATAGAATAAAATAAATCAACAACATCTATGCTAAACGCCATGCACTTCTTGGGATTATCTGTGTTTAAATATTTGACTACATCGTGCGAACCATTTATGAGGAAAGGGTCATTCAGCGAAAGATGGCTGAGGTGCTTTTGAAGAAATCCGGACACTACATATTGCCAGGTGTGGCGTTCGGTGACGATAACCCGAAAAGGCACATCAGTCTTATGAGTTTTGGCTGTGAAGAAGGGTCTCAAAAGAACTTCCTTAGTTTTGCCAACAGCATTGCTGAGATGCTCCAAACTTAGGTTTTTTAAAAGCTCAATGGCTTGCTTCTTAACCTGCGCAGGCTTAAGCCCTGAATGAACGAAGTTCTTGCTTATCGCACTGTGTGCTTTAAGACCAAACTGTTCTTCGGACATAACCACAAAAAATCCTTCCTTATCCGAAGAAAGTAGCCTGAGGCCGTTTGAAACAAAGTGTTTAACCAGAGGGCTGACAGACTGCCTCTTGGCAGGATTAGCATTAGGGCTTGGCGAGAGCAGAAACACATTCCTTCAAACAAAAAGAGCTTTCACTTTCAGGAACACGATGCGATAGAGACCTCGAAAGGCCAAGCTTTTCAACAGGTTTCAATGCTGGTTCCAAGCAGTGTTTCGGGCCTAGTTGCAGGATACGTCGGTAAGCGTCCGGTAGGTAACAGTCACCAAGAACCATCACCTCTCTTTTCTGGTCCGCAGCTTTAACTCTGGTCGGCAGGGCCGGCCTCACGTTGTTCCAAAGGAACTCCGTGTAATTGTCCGCAGTCCTACACCACTCGGCGAACCGTCCAGAGTGGCCAGTCCGTACGTTGCCGCGAACATTGCACTGCACTCGAAGACATTCTTTGAAGAGCCGGGCCTGGTGGGGCCATTCCGAACGCAGAAGCCGACACAAACGCCTTGTGTGACTGGGGGGAGGGGAGTAGCATTCCACAAACGGAATGTAGGTCCGTAGGACACGTAGAATGCCTGGCATGCCAAGACGCAACCCTCGCACGGCATAGGCAAACGGCGATGAGGGAGGTTAAAACAGCCGGATTAGTGAGATCAAGGTTACCACACATAAAAGAGCCCGTTGAACAAGTAATTAACTGCAGCAAAAGGGAGAGTTGGGCTAGTTGGTTGGGGTTCATAGTGAACAGCGCAAAAAACACGACACAAAGAAGAGACTGCACAACACGAGCGCTGACTGACAACTAAATGCTTTATTCAGGCACAAAGAAAAAGGAAGGGAAGAACAGAAATGCGCGCGCACCCTGAGCACATGACAAGAGATAGCAGGCATTCAGCAATTTAAGTATTATCCAAGTAAGCCACCTCACAATCAAGCAATGCAATCGATGGAGTGCTGACACACGTGTCACCATTTTTGTTGATAGCAAAAGCTTCAGCTATCTCACTAATCCGGCTGTGCACAGTTAAACACCGCATGCAGTTCGTCCCTTGTAAAAGCAATGTAGTGTACTCAATTCCGATGTCGTGCGGTAAAGTTTATGTGGGGCAAACGGGGCGCTGCCTCAACATTCGCCTACGCGAGCATCATAGCTCTATCAAGGGTACGCCGTATTCGCATTTCCGCCCACTGTGCCGCTTGTGGCTGCTCACCGGAGTTCTGCCGCACGACCACTGTTTTTGACCACAATGATGCTCGCATCCGAGAGATAGCTGAAGCTTTTGCTATCAACAAAAATGGTGACACGTGTGTCAGCACTCCATCGATTGCATTGCTTGATTGTGAGGTGGCTTACTTGGATAATACTTAAATTGCTGAATGCCTGCTATCTCTTGTCATGTGCTCAGGGTGCGCGCGCATTTCTGTTCTTCCCTTCCTTTTTCTTTGTGCCTGAATAAAGCATTTAGTTGTCAGTCAGCGCTCGTGTTGTGCAGTCTCTTCTTTGTGTCGTGTTTTTTGCGCTGTTCACTATGAACCCCAACCAACTAGCCCAAATCTCCCTCTTGCTATGGTTATTGTGTCATGAAAACGTAAGGATCAGTTTTGATGTCGAGCCTAAAAAAAGTAAGGCTGTATGGTACTTTTGACGATGCAATATACGAAACATAGTGAGTAAAAACATGTGATAAAACCACTTTTGAAATAGTATGATGTGAAGATGTGGAGAGATGACGACTGGCAACGTAATGAGCTAAAACACATAAAATATGGCATGTTATTGATGCAGTTGAAATGAATACACAACACTAATACAGAAAGAGCAATAACTGACAGGACAACCACCGATAACTCGCAAACAAGATTTTCGTAAAAAAAAAAGCACAGACGTATAAGTAAAGCAGTCTACAGAGCCAGCTTCACATTGCCAGTGTTGGCATGAGGTAGCCTATGCGAACCATAGGGACTTGGAGCACAGAAGGCGAAATGTACCTTTGCTACTGCCGTGGGTCTTGAGATATTTTACGAAAATGTCATTTTGTAAAAAGAAATGTACAAACTACAACCGCATAGAGCAGATTATTTAAGAAGGTATACTTACTGTTCAATTTGGAGGGCAACGTTTCCCGTAACTAAGTTATGCGAACGCAGTTTCTCCTTCCATGTGTGCTTTTATATATGAGTAGAAAGCCTGACTGCCACCTTCTGACAGCAGAGACGGGTCCAAGAGCCAAAGAAAGCTATTAATATTGAGGTGGGAGCTGAATACGCGCATATTTTTACCTTCAGAAGGACAGACTGCTGGGCAAGTAGGTAACACATCTTAAATCGGTGGTGCGCGAAAGAACGATAGCACAAGATGGAATAAAAACTGACGCGGTGCAAACTATCAATTCAGAATTTATTGAAACAACAAGCTAAATACGTGAAGAGAAACCATGGACAGACAAAGATATAGAATGACGTGGTTTCAGGAAGTCTGATTCTGCGACAAGTAGCGTGACTGAGGGTTTCGGGACACACGAAACACGGGCTTTGTCGGTGAGACATGCTTCTTCACTTTCACGTGCTACCCTATCTTTGAACCTAGATTACACTGTCGTGTCAGCAAGCACGGATGAAAGCAAGACATTTGAAATATTTGGTAAAGGAACAACCATGTTCAAACCTATCGTTGCACTGTAGAAATTTCGTCCACGCACCCTTGTTTCCTGACACGAGAGCGCAACCTAGGTTCAAAATAGCGTAGCACGTGAAACTGAAGAAGGAAGGAAAGGAAGGAAAACGAGACAGAGGAAAGGCAGGGGATGTTAACCAGTTTGGCATAACCGGTATGCTACCCTGCACAGGGGGGAAGGGAATGAGGGAGATTGAAAGAAGAGTAAAGAAAGAGAGAAAGAGAGGGGGGAGCACACACGCACACACATAACGATTTAAAGGTGAACATTTGAGAGACTTCTCTCTGGTTGGGAAGGAAATAACTTTGCGAAAGGGACACCAACCAACTTATTCAATTAAAGTAATAACATAGTTTTACTTTAAAATGAAGAATCCCGACGTTTCGGGTCCAACTCGGATTCTTCTTCAGGGGTGACTGAGTGGCACTAGAGAGAAACAGAGTTTTTGGCGCCTTCTTCTCAAGGCGAGGGGGGGACGCTTGTTTTCACCGACGTGACGTAGCCCATTGTAGTACACACTCGGGAGCGCGCCAGCCGACCGGTTCACGTTTCCAGGAGTTGCCTGAATGTGCCATTCAGGAATCGTTTGGTATCAGGTATCTTGGGGCGCTTCTCTGAAGCGCTTGCCGTGGAATCGCTTGCCGGCGCGCCTGCCCTTCTCCTGTGAACGACAGTCGCGCTAGCTAGTTTCCGCTCAAACCACAAGTACTGTTTGTAGGCGACTATAATCACTACGCATATTATTGATTAAAGGTTTCGTCGTTACTGTAAATAAATGTCAGAATACCAAACGAAATTTACCAGGACGTTCAAGTTT